>CM055117.1:458088492-458210992 GCA_029206835.1 Rana muscosa
TTCTTGTGTTGTTTTTAGGGTATTAACAGGTAAGGTGTGGCGGTTTGGTTGTGCCCACCAGTAGGCAAATTACTCCTGCATCCTACGTAGGGCGCCGCGCTGTGCAGCATAAGGGTCTCAGCCTTCGGGCTTGGTGTCTGTAAATATATTGTATGTTCCCAGAATTGACGGTTGGGTTCAATACCACGTCTAAGTAAAATTCAGTTTTAACAAGAGCTGGTGGTGGAGTGGTTTTCCTTGTTCGTGACTTCGCTGTATCCTGGGGAGCCCACCCCAATACACGTTCTACATCTTGGCGTAATCGGCAGGATACAGTGACCGTTATGGACGGGAACGCGGCGGGAGACCCTCCCCCGGCGCCAATGGCGCTGGTCCAGGACCCAGCTCAGGGTGCGCCAGTGCAAGGCCAACTTCCCCCCGCCATGTCTGCCCCAGTAGGGTATATCCCCGTGGAGGTGCTGTTGCGTCATCTGCCAAAATTTGGCGGTAAAAACAGGACGTTGCAGGACTGGACTGAAAGGGTGCAAAGTGCAGTTAGGATGTGTAACCTGAACCCCGAGCTACGGGCAGAGGTTGCGTTGGGGGCTCTAGAGGGTGACGTAAGATGGACAGTGATGGTGAGGTCCGAATCTGAGAGAGACACCCTAGAGAAAATATTCTCCCTTCTGGAGAAAACCCAGGGGGGCGTACCAAAGTGGTACAGTTGCGGAGTCACTTCTTCAACAGACCGCAGCGAGAGGGTGAGACCCTGATGCAGTACTCCAATGCCCTACAGGAGATGTTAGGTGAAATGCAGTGGCGAGACCCCGAGGCCATGGGAGCCTTCCGGGGGGTGGACCGGCTACTACGAGACCAGTTCATAGTGGGTCTCTCCAACAAGTTCTTACGAGACAAATTGCAAGAGATGACCCGGATGTCGCCCGACATGACGTTCTATAATGTCTACCTAGCCACTGTTGAGAGAGAGGAAGAGCACATGCCTGTGGCAGAGATAGTAGTCAGTGGCATCCATGCTACAGGAGGGCGGTCCGCATCTGAAGACTCAGAGTCCTTAAGAGATGTGGTTCAGGGCCTGCGGACTAGAAGTGTCTCAGATGAAGGCAGAATCACCAGGGTCACTGGAAATGACCCCGGTGCCCCGCGCTACCCCACCCAGGATTACTCAGGTGCGAGGGTTAGTTAAAAGGGGGCCCCTCTGCTGGGCTTGTCGAAAGTACGGCCATATGGCCAGAGAGTGCCCAAAACAGATGAAGTCTGAGCCGACGTTAAACTTCCGACCGCCGCAGTAGCTGGGCGTCCTGCGGTACGCCAGAAGCTAAGCCCTATGTGTGAGGAGCACGACCTGTATGCCAGCAGCCCCGTTATGGAAGCCGAGTTGAATGGCCAGAAGGTACACTGCCTAGTTGATACAGGGTCGGAGTGCACCCTTATGCCTCTGGAGTTCTTCGAAAGGCACTTTAGACATATGATGGAGCCGGAAGACGGGAGCATCATCAGGCTGACAGCTTCCAATAACAGGGAGATGGACGTCCAAGGCATAGTCTGGATGCGGGTCTGACTGTTTGGGCAAGACGTCGGCAAGAAAGGGGTCATGCTGGTGGACCATTCGTCCCGGAGAGGCATGGACGTGACGCTAGGTATGAATGTGCTGAGAGACCTAGACCATCAACTCTATGCCAAAGAAGGGCCGAAGTATTGGCAATGGGCCACCACACACCAGCCGACCCAGAAGGTTTTACAGCAGATGGTGAGGAGCTGTAGTCTGCAAAAGAGAAACATGTCTGGTCGGCCAATTGGACACGTGAGAGTGCCGCGGAGGACCCCAGTGAAGGTCCCACCTCGTCAAGAACAAATATTGATCTTGCCGGTGGGGGCGGGACGACAACTGAATGGACTGGAGGTCCTGATCGAGCCGGCTTACTAAGAGGAGACGCAGACTCGCCCACTGGTAGCCCGAGCCCTCACAATTGTGAAGGATGGATGTGTGCCTGTACGCTGCCTCAATGTTGAAGACTGTGAGTTAACCGTGCCTGGGAATACCTTGCTGGCCAAAGTTTATGTGTCTGAAGGGGATATGCCTCGACGAACGAGCTTCACGCTACAGCCAGATAGGAGGTCAGCCTGGACCTATGCTGTAGAGGTCCATCAACGGGAAACCCCGACAGCGGAGTGGAACGGTCGAGTGATCATGGCTCGGATAGGAGTGGACTGCAAGACCCTGACTCCAGGACAACAGAAGTTGCTGGAAGAGACCATTTGGGAATTTCAGGAGGCATTCTCGAGACATGATGAGGACTTCGGGTGTGCTTCCGCCATTGACCACAAAATCCCCACCGGCGATGCTGCACCAATCAGGGAACGTTACCGGCAAATCCCACCTAAAATGTACCAGGAGCTGAAAGATATGTTGGCCAGCATGTTGGAAAACCGAGTGATCCAGGAGAGTCAAAGTCCGTGGGCTGATCCGGTAGTCTTGGTGCGGAAGAAAGATGGTCTCCGGTTCTGCGTGGATTATCGGAAGCTGAATGCCCAGACCGTCCGGGATGCCTACCCCCTTCCGCGGATTGAGGAGTCGTTATCCGCCCTGAGTCATGCAAAGTTCTTCTCGACTCTTGACCTGGCCAGTGGGTATTGGCAGGTACCAATGGCCAAGAAGGACAAAACGAAGACGGCCTTCATCCTACCTATGGGACTCTATGAGTTTAACCGGATGCCGTTTGGCCTGTCCAATCCCCCAGGAACATTCCAGCAGTTGATGGAGCACTGTCTGGGGGATCTCAACTTCGAGTCGGTATTGATCTACCTGGACGACATAGTAGTATTTGGGGCCTCTTTTGATCACCTCCAGAAGCTGCGACAGGTCCTAGGACGGGTGCGAGATCATGGGCTCAAGATCAAGCCCAAGAAGTGCCAACTGTTTAAACAGCAAATAGAGTATTTAGGACATGTGGTCACCCAGGAGGGGGTAAAGCCGGCCCCCAGCAAGGTGGAATCCATACAGAACTGGCCCCAACCACATACACTACGAGAGGTGCGGGCATTTGTGGGATTGGCCGGCTACTACAGGAGGTTTATACCCAAATTTGCTCATTTGGTGGGCCCATTAAACGAGTTAACAAGAGGCACTGCGGGGGGCCCAAAGAATCGTCCCATCGAGTGGGGATCCCGGCAACAAGAGGCCTTCGAGGCAGTGAAGCAGGCGCTGACCAGTGCCCCGATTCTGGCTTATGCGCGGTTCGACACCCCATTCCTGCTGTACACTGATGGGAGCCTACATGGCTTGGGGGCCGTGTTATCACAAGCTCAGAATGGACGTGAAAGAGTCATTGCCTATGGCAGCCGGTCTCTGAGAGAGTCGGAGCGCAACCCTGACAACTATAGCTCCTTTAAATTGGAACTACTAACACTGGTGTGGGCCATGACCGAAAGGTTCACGGAGTACCTGACAGGCGCAGAGGTGACCGTGATGACAGACAACAACCCGTTAGCACATCTGGAGAATGCCAAGCTTGGTGCGCTGGAGCAGAGGTGGTTGGCTCGACTTTCTAAGTACCAATACCGCATCAAGTTTTGGTCAGGAAGGGAGAATGGCAACGCTGATGCACTCTCCCGAGTCCCTGTTGGGTTATCTGATCGGAATGCTGATGAGGAGTTAGAGGACACTGAAACTCCTGACCTTAGTCGAGTACCCATGTTCCAGGACGTGGCACATTCAAGTGGGGTGGCGTCCGGGATGCACATGTTGCTAGGTAAGACGTTGGCTGATTGGGAGAGAGTCCAGAATGGCTGCCCAGACCTGTGAAAAGTGAGAGAATGGGTCCGGACTAAAATCTGGCCTCGGCCAGAAGAGCGGGCCCGTCTGACTCCAGAGGGCCAAAAGTTGTTGAGGCAGTGGGATAAGCTGACTGTTACCCAGGGCCTCCTGTGTCGGACCACATACTTACAGTCAGAGTTGCAGTACCGGCATCAGATTGTCATCCCCATGTCATGGGGACCGGAGGCCGCCCGGGAAGCTCATACAAGGGGAGCCCATTTCGGGAGTGAGAAAACGTTCCCGTGGCTTCAACGGCTGGTATACTGTCCCGATCTGGCAGACCTGGTGGCTGAGGCATGTCTTAAGTGTCGACCCTGTGGGTTGAGCAAGAGTACTGATTAACGGGCTCCTGTTCAGGCCACCCGGACCTCAGCGCCTCTAGAGCTTCTTATGATCGATTATGTACAGATTGGGTACTCTACCTCGGGACACTCGTACTGTCTAGTCATGACAGATCATTTCACCAAGTATGCGGTGGCTGTACCCACCAGAGACCAGACGGCAGAGTCGGCCGCGAATGTGGTCTGTAAACACTTTATACAGGTGTTTGGGTGTCCTCGGAGGATACATTTGGACCAGGGGGCATGTTTTCAGGGTACTCTGATAAATGAGCTGTATCAACTGTATGGCATCGAACGTTCCCGCGCCACCCCGTATCACCCCCAGGGAAACGGGGCGTGCGAGCGGTTCAACCGCACCTTGCTCCAGATGCTGCGGACTCTGGAGGACAACCAGAAGGCTCGGTGGCCCGAGTACCTACCTGAACTGATGTGGGCCTATAACAACAGGGTACACAGTACCACTGGTTACTCCGCACATATGCTCATGTTTGGGAGAGCCGGACGGGAGATTGAAGATCTCCACATGCCCGATCCGATGGAGCCATCACCAAGAAATACCACTGCATGGGTGCAAGAGCACCGCCGCCGGCTAAGAGCAATCCACAAGGTTGTGGGGGAGCACCTGGGACAAGTGGTACATCCTAACCCAAGACCAGTGCAGAGGGATGGGTTTGCCCAGGGTGATCGAGTGATGGTCAAAGCTAAGCGGCCGTCTGGAAAGTTGGATGGGCGGTGGGAGGCGGTCCCTTACATGGTGAAGAGGATGATAGACCCTGACATCCCGGTTCTATGAGGTAGAGCCAATAGGGACTGGGGGGCCTTCACGAAACTTGCACCGTAACATGTTGAGACGTTGTAATTTTGATAAGCCTGTGTGCGTGGAGGAGATGCCTCCTTCTGCTCAGGGTACAGAGCAAATACCCTTGGAGGAGGAGGAGGAGGAGGAATGGTGGGTTGTCCCTGCCTCGGTACCCACAGAGGCTCCAGCCGTGGCAAGTTTGCCACCTCGGGAACAGTCAGCAGCCCCTCCCCCATTAGATGTGTCTGATGTCCCCAGTGCTTCTGAACCTATCCCTCTTCGAAGGTCAACCAGGTCCAATGCTGGAGTGCCCCTACAGCGCTATGCCCAGAATGAGTTTGTATGGGGAGGGTTGCCGAGGACGACAACCTCTAGTGGGGTGGCATGTAAGATGGGAAGCAGCTCTCATTGTCTGAACACTGTTTGTTTACAATTAAATATTTAACTGTCATTCTGCTGTTTGGCCACAAGATGCCGCTGGTTTTTCCTGACACAGATAACGGGCTGTAGCCATGGAGACGCTGTACACAAATCAGTGCTGTGACACACAGGAAAGAAAGTGAGAGGAGAACTGTAGTATAACGGGCTGTTTTGGACAGAGATTCAAGAAAGAGAGAGAAAGTGTGTAGCGAGCAGGCAGCCATTTTGAGAAGGAGTTTGTTCTGAGGACTGTGTGCAGAGAATCCTACAACATCCAGGTGTGGAAACAGAACTGCAGCTGAGTGAAGTTACTTGTGTCTAAGATCCTGATCCTGTCCAGAGGAACAAGGAATTGCTTGCAGGAAGACGGATGAGACCTGAGGAACAAAACAATATACACTGCAGGACCATATACTTGTTAGAGAGACATTTTGTTCCGGTCAGAGTCACCAGCAAATGCAGAGCAGACCCGGGTCGGTAAGATCGTGCACGCACCTCATTACTTTGTTAGTGCCTCATTACTTTGTTGGCGCCTAGAGACTGAGACCAGGCCTGTAGATAGTTAGTAGGGTCTCTGTTTGTGTCAGGCCACAAGTGTTGCTACTGTTCACTACAGGGACTCCATAACCTAAAGTGACACTTCACAATTGGAGAGCTGATGAACTTTCTACAAACTCAAAATAGACTGGCGTTGTGCTCAGGAGGAACACGCAGACGCATGATAAAACACCAGTTAAGGGGGGGGAAATACGGTAGAGCTTTGTAAGTTTGTAAACTGTTGTGCTGCACCGCAGGCTAGCCCGCACCACACACCCATACAGTTATTCTTGTGTTGTTTTTAGGATATTAACAGGTAAGGTGTGGCGGTTTGGTTGTGCCCACCAGTAGGCAAATTACTCCTGCATCCTACGTAGGGCGCCGCGCTGTGCAGCATAAGGGTCTCAGCCTTCGGGCTGGGTGTCTGTAAATATATTGTATGTTCCCAGAATTGGCGGTTGGGTTCAATACCCCGTCTAAGTAAAATTCAGTTTTAACAAGAGCTGGTGGTGGAGTTTTAACAAGAGCTGGTGGTGGAGTGGTTTTCCTTGTTCGTGACTTTGCTGGAACCCCGGTACACGTTCTACATCTTTACTTTAATTCTTTTTGTTGCCTGACTTGCAAAATTGTCCTAAAAGAGGATCAATTAATATGTTAATCACTAGAAGAGAGGGAGTTCCCTTTTGTATAGCTGCAATGTTTGGAAGCAGTTTCAATTGTATTTTTGTTTCTTTTTTATTTTAACTATTTTTTTTTTCTTTCCATTGTCACCTTTATTTTTGGGTGATTTTTGGTTTTGCTATGGTGAAATAAAAAAAAAAAAAGAATATGTTGATATAGAATAATAAAGCTTCCCTATAGCATTTTGTGTTTGGGCCAATTTCCAACAGTTGTTTTTTCCTTTCAACATTGGATATTTGTTTTATATAAATTATGGAAGCTCCCTTATGTCATTTTAGCTATTACCAACTATGACAATGGTAACAGTAACACCAGGTTTTAGCAACAGTCATGCAACTATTTTCTTTGTACAGGTGACACACAGTCCTCTCTCTAGTCATCATATGTTGTCATTGGTCAATTTTTTCTTTGGTCAATTTTTTTTTTTTGTGCCATAACTAAGTTCAAAGAGCATATATATATTGGGACTGGTGAGGCTCATAGTGATTGGCAAATAGCAGGTATAGTATAGCACAATTGTACTTAAGAGTAGTTTATTTTGATCATTCCTGAAGCCATGAGTAAGTGGTGACATCACACTATGCATTCTGAAATCAAGTTATTTTTTCTGCTTGGTTGATACTGCCTGCCCTGTTCTGGGCCTGCTAAAGGTATGACCTCTTCCTCAGCCTGTTAAAGACATGACTCATATAGTAGCTACACGGTAGCAAAAGATGGAACTACATGTACAAATGTGCGGCACCAGCCAAGGTTTCAACCCATCAGGGTTTGGATAACTGAACACAGTTTCAGTAAAAGGCGTCAGTGGTGAGTTGCAAAGGCAACAAAATCCCCCCCCCCCCCTGGAGACATAAAGGGTCATACACACAAGGGGGTAACAATTCAAATTGTTAAACGTGGTAATGGGAAACGGTCTCATTAGAATGTCGCAATAAATCTAGAGCAATTCTAAACAAAGGTCCTTACTACTCAGAATTACAAGATAAGCATTTATTGGAATGTATATGTTTTAGAAGTATGAATGTTTTTCTTTCCCTACCTTTGTCCACATTAATAAAGTATAATCAAAGAAAGCCAGGAAAGCTGGTCCAAAGGCCATTACTGAATATGCTATATCCAATTGGAATCATCATGGAAGGCGGTCCCAGAAGCAAGGGCAACATGACCGAATTTGCATCTTGGACTATCATACTATTATTATTGGACTGTTGAGAACTAAGATCCTCATTTTTATTATTATTATTATTATTAAAATAACTTATTTCATCCAGAACAAGTGATGGACTACAGATACGGAGATCCAGGAATGAGGACTGTAGAGATGGAGTCTTTTCAACAAGTTTTTTTATTTCAGAAAGTAATGACAAAAGCTCCAAATATTAAAGGAGATTACACATAAACCATTATTTTATGTGTGGCTTTAGTTTGCACTGGCCACAAGGGGCCAACTGTTACATAATGGGTTTATGTGAAATCTATATTAACAGCTGCAAATAATATTGTAGTTAGAAATATATTTAAAGTAGTTCCACTTCAAAGGTTGGCCTTTTTGTTTTCCCTGATCACATCTCACATGGGTAATAAACAACAGCCTTCTTTGACTCATCCAATCAGGCTGTGCCCAATATAAATTTACTAGGTAGAGTGATGAATTAGGGAGAATTATATTAGCCACAGTACAGAAAGGAGGGGGGGGGGGAGATATAATGCTTCATGACCAAGCTAAGTCTCTCTTTTGTGGGGGGACACACGGCAGTCACCATGGGCTGAACTCAAGTTAACAGGTAATCTAACGCTATACTTGCATCGTATACTGTATTGTAAATATGGTTGTAGTGAGTCATTTGTAAATATCATGTAAGCCAGGGGACCTACACTGTACATTGTGTTGTAAATACTGTCTTGTGTGTAATTTGTATATATATTATGTAACCCTATCAATAAATGTGTATTGCGGATGGAACTACCTCTTTTGTGTTATGCCCTGTACACACGAGCGGAATTTCCATCAGAAAAAAGTTGGATGGTTTTTCCAACGAAATTCCGCTCAAGCTTGGCTTGCATACACACGGTCACACAAGTTCGCTGAACTTTCGAGCGTTAAGAACGCGGTGACGTACAACACTACGACGAGGCGAGAAAAATAAGTTCAATGCTTCTGAGCATGCGTCGAATTGTTTCCGAGCATGCGTGTTTTTTTTCCCGTCGGAATTGCATACAGACGAACAGATTTTCCGACTGAAAAATAGAGAACCTGCTCTCTATCTAAGTCCGTCGGAAATTCCGACAGAAAAAGTCTGATGGAGCATACACACAGTGTGTACAGGGCATTAGTTCTCTCAGATCTAGATGTGTATATGTACATACTACTTTAATGATTAAGGTGTACGCACATAATCACATAAACTAGGCAACACAAGTAAGCTGGTGTTTCTGTGGGTTGCCATGGGAGGTTGCTGGGTGTCTATTCCAGTCACTGCCCCGATGAAAGTTAGTTGTAATTTCTGACAGTGGTAGAAATTGACTTACTTCCCCTCTAGAGTTATCTAATAACATGATATGTGGTTCCCAAATATAGGAACCTATACATACATCTAATAAAGGGTTTGAAGCATGGCCATTGACAAGTCAAACATAGGTTAATGTAGAGAAAACATCCAAAAATTTGCTTTGTAAGTTTACTTGTGCCAGATGTTCAAAACCCAGACAACCCTTGTGGAATGATGTTATTGCACAACTCGATCAAGGCATATAGCTGGAAGAGTTTATAGAATGCTGTCCCTGTCGAGGAGTCCCATTAATACCCACAAAGATACCAGGCCTGGTAGATGCTTGGATGGGAATATAGCTGGTGTGACCCCATTTGAAATAGTATTTGTATAAATCCAACAAATGAGACTCAAGTTGTTGCCAACATCCTGGTATAATGAATTATATAGAAAGAGTACCCCCCATTACAGGTACTTGGGACTTTTAAGGCAACTGATCAAAGACAGAATATGAAAAAGTAGAAATGTTATTAATATAAAAATGACCGTGCATACATCACCATGTATCAAATACATAAAAACAAAATGCAAGATTAGATCGTATATATCTGGTTCCTTTGATGTTGATCCCGACGCGTTTCAGGACCGATAAAGCGTCCTTTCATCACGGGCATTCCATGCAGAGTATTACTACCATAACATATTCTAAAATAAAAAACAATTACACATTAAAATCATAATCAGAGACATGGAAAAAAGGAGCATCGTTGAGGACAAGTCAGAGAAAAAACATACCAATCAAGAAGAGCCTGCACTGAGTGTACCTCCTGGTACAAAGCCTGATGATGGAAGACGGCTAAGATATCACAAGAAAAGCCTTGGGTAGTCAGAGATCTAAATTAAAGGGCTTGTAAAGGTTCGTTTTTTTTTTCTAAATAGGTTCCTTTAAGCTAGTGCTTTGTTGGTTCACTTACCTTTTCCTTGGATTTCCCTTCTAAATGTTTTTTTTCTTTGTTTTCTTTGACTGAATTTCTCACTTCCTGTTCCTCCTCAGTAAGCTGTTCAGTAAGCTAAATATAAAATGTTTGGATGTTTTCCAGATACAGAAACTGTATAATCTCCCAGTCCCACATGGGAAATATAAAGAAAACAAAGAGAGACAAGCTCTCACTGAACGGGATTTTTAAGGGAGATTTCAGTTCTGTTAGTAGGTAAGTACACTTGAAACAAATACTTTAGAAAAATATAAATTTATTGATAGCATCTTAAAATTTTATATTACATAAATACAGATACATAAAACTTGAAAATAAAGATTATATTGTGCAACTAGCTGACATGTTTCGCACTGTATGTGCTTCGTCAGGGCTTAGCACGTGTCTTTAATTTCATCAAGTCTGTATAAGATATAAAAATATATAATTAATATCAGACAATACCATAACATCAGTACATATGCATTAATTGAAATAATAGAAAGTTGCTGCATATTAACAAATTTCCAAAAGCGTATCATGCTCACCTAGTCTGATTGTGAAAAGACTAAATAGAATACACATCACTAAGACAGCTGCATCAAACTGATGACCGACCCCCATCCACCACAGCTAGACCCGGCGGATGCCAGAACCAACCGGTCGAAACGCAAGACTTTTGACTCTGTAAGCTGACTAATAAATAATATAATCAGATTTGAACCAGTAGAAAAATGAAATAAATAAATTTTAACCAGTAATAGAGTGATATAAAGGTGTTCATGATTGTAAGGGGAAATTTCCATAGTACCTATCGGGTCTATTCAAGACAGGATAAGAGCAATGAGCTTAATTATGGAAATACTGACAATGATACTTTCATTTGTATCTATTTAATTTAAATTCTAGGGCCATTAGGACTAGCTAAAGTAATTTACCATGAAAATCTATTGTGACAGATCCATCTTATATATAGGTGTTGTTTTTAGGTAGCGGTGGTAAAAATTAGCCATTAAGGATGATATCTAGGTATTTATTTAACAGTTGTATCAGTATATAAATATATGCTAATTAGATAGCATAGGATAGTAGTGGAGCAAGAGATGTAGAAATATTAACAAACACCTATATGTATATAGATGTTTAATGATCACAGGATTACTAGTCAGTTAAATGAATACAAGAGACTAGCAACCTGTACCATCTACTCTTGGTAAATAAACATTATAAAGCCAAATTGTGCAGACATCCACAGAGATAAAAAAAAAAAGAAAGAAAGGTTGGTTATATGTCTACTAATAGTAATAAAACCTACATCCCAGCGATATCTACCAGCCCACACTACCAGACCTCAATACCTGTAGGCGGTCAAATCCACAAAAAATATGATGTCCTGATTGATCACAGATCATTACGTTCCACAAGGATAAAGTCCCAATGTCAGCAAATCCTTCAAGAGGGCACATGTCGGATAACGCCGATTGCGCCATCTTAAATTGTCAGAGTCATCCCGGAAGTGAAGGGTTACTCATGACCCCTGACTTCACTTCTGGTCCGGGCGTTCAGATGCCGCGCATGCACATGCGTGTGACGACGCAACAGCGCATGCGCGATCCGCCGTCCACATATAGGCAGACGGAAGGTGCATTGTTGATTCACTTACCTTTTCCTTCGATTTCCCTTCTAAATGTTTTTTTTCTTTGTCTAAATTTCTCACTTCCTGTTCCTCCTCAGTAAGCTGTTCAGTAAGCTGTTCTGGCTGACTAACCACCGCTCGGATGATGGGGGCAAGCTTACTGAGGAGAAACAGGTAGTGAGAAAGAAAAAAAAAATTAGAAGGGAAATTGAAGGTAAGTGAACCAACAATGCACTAGCTTAAGGGAACCTATTTAGAAAATAAAAACCGAACCTTTACAACCCCTTTAATATTCAACTTCGTTGTAGTGTCTATGAGCACAGAGTAAGTTTGCGTGACTGGAGAAGCATTTATCAGAGCCCAGATTGAAGTGGTACCGCTGATTGGTAGTAGTATCACCGGAAAAAATTCAGGGACATCAGTGTGTCTGTAAGACAAATAGATTTATGTAGAAATATTTGCCCTTTCAAGATGGTATTAGTACTAGTCCATTTCCCATCAAAGTTAGACCACATTCATCAATTTTATCTTATATGTAGATATTTATAACCATATTAGGGATACAGAGTGTCCCCCAGGGTGGGGTTATATATCTACTCATATCAATCAAAGTTGGGCTAAAATAACGAAAGTAAGCCCAGCCGTATGTAGGTTGGCAAAATTAATGAAGGTGCTTCCAGAACACTGACTACAGTGGGAAACATGAACAGCGATAGAATAAAAAGCCAACATCCAAGCAGGAGTGGCACTATCATATACATTACATGCATCCCCACAAACTGACTTTCCAATTAGGGATAGCTATACACCTACCTTCAACTGGACAAGCAGTAAAAAATAGATCAATCCGCGACAGGCACGCTATTCTGTGATAGAGGTGGAAGCAGGTTGGGAAAGTGAGGATTTTACCCTTATATATGCATAGAGAACGCCAGCGCCTGCGCATTGAGCGGTATCTCAACCAATGTGCGGCGTTGGGGGGTGGGGATGTGTATAGAGACACACAGTGCCAACCTGTGCGACGTCCGAAAGGAGGCGTTGGCTAACCGTACAACGTATATCGTGTCAGCAGATAAGTGTATTCTAAAATAAGAGAAAGGGGACGGAGCAGCTTGTTGCCATAGCTGCACATCCACAGATTCTCACGGACGTGCATTAGGGGAGGGGGCGGGACGCATTTGTATCGTAGTTGTCCATCCTCGTCACCGCCTCCCAAACAAGGCATGTCCCATCCTCCATCTCAGCGCACGAGACCGCGCAACTGAGGAAGGAGGGAGGGAAAAAGAGGAGGGATGAGGGATGGAAAACAGCAGAGAGGTAAATGATTATGGAGCATTATGAGGCGGAGAAAGGGGTGAGGTTGCGCGTAACCAAGGATACACGTCCACACATGCTCCAGAGAAATACGAGCCTGCCTCCTCCCACCTCCGTATGCATAACCATACAGAACGGAGAGGGAGAGGCAGGAAAGGAGGTGGGCAGCAATCAGTGGAAAGTATCTGATCAAACCCCATGGTTCAATAAGAACTCGTGTAGGTTTGGACAGTAGCGCCTCGCTAGCCCTAACCACATGAAAACAGGGGAGAGAGAACGAGTGCGCCATTTTATGTGTGACAGGTCCTATAATATATTATCAAAGCCGCTTAGGCATATAATGATAATATATGTCCCAATTGACATCAACAAAGGTTGTGATTATGGAGTAATAACTCCAATAATTAATTGGGAGGTGGCATCTATGCATATCCGTATAGCCCTAGGTTGTAAATAGTTGGCATACAGGAAATTTATTGGAGTATCATTATCACATCTCCAAACAACGAGAGCATAGAGAGAAATAAATCCGACAACTTACACCTGCTAAGATGTCTGTGCATTAGAGGAGCAAAAATTAAATACGGTAATTGACATCCCCAGAGTGCACAGAGTGCATCTGAGAACAAACTCAAGTACATCTAAAAGACCGATCGTTATTCTCAGACCTGACCTCGAGGGATTATGAGGCCTCCACATAGAGCCATAGATAGAGAGATATGAAGTTTCGCTGGTGTTACATCAAACAAGAGGATTATACAAATACAGTGTGCAACATAAATGGCAGAAAAGAAACACATACATCACATATGTAGCATGTAGAGAAAGCTATAAATTAGAACTTCCTCGTAACAATGCTGAAGACCCTTCCCTTTAGAGATCTTTTTCGCAAACACCTGATTCAAAGCCTTCTAGGAATGGCCTATGGCTAAGTTGGGTATTTAGGCCAGGAAAGTGAGTGGCATTGAGTTCCATTATCCAGCGGGCTTCCCGTTGCAGGATAAGTTTGTTCTAATCTCCTCCTCTCATATTTGGGTGGACCCGGTCTAAAATTAAGAATCGGAACTTAGGACATACTCCAGCATGATAAACGACAACGTGTCTTCCCAAAGGGAGCTCAGGGTTTGCTGTCATCATGCTGGTGATGTGGCGTCTAGCCATCACCTTGGAAACATACTCATAAAAGGTCTTTGACGTGTCCCTTGGGACACATGGTGGTAACAGGCAAGTATAGAATGTACCTCTGGTTGCACACTGAGAAGTTCTCCTTTAAATGCCATTTGAGCAGCTGTGCAAGCAACAATATTGCTACACAGGAAAATAATAGGAGTATGATCCTGGTAAAAAAAATCATACAGGTCCTGTAGTGAGCAGGCTTGTTTACGTCAGAAAAAGTTAGTGAGCACTTCTCCTTTTCCGAGATAATCCATCCACATCACAGTTGTGGCATATTAAGATGCTGATTAGACAGCATGATTATTGCACAGGTGTGCCTTAGGCTGGCCACAATAAAAAGCCACTCTAAAATGTGCAGTTTTACTGTATTGGGGGGTCGGTGAGGGTCCGAAAACCTATCTGGTGTGACTACCATTTGCCTCATGCAGTGCATCACATCTCCTTCGCATAGAGTTGATCAGGTTGTTGATTGTGACCTGTGGAATGTTTGTCCATTCCTCTTGAATGGCTGTGCGAAGTTGCTGGATATTGTCAGGAACTGGAACACGCTGTCGTATACGTAGATCCAGAGCATTCCAAACATGCTCAATGGGTAACATGTCCGGTGAGTATGCTGGCCATGCAAGAACTGGGATGTTTTCAGCTTCCAGGAATTGTGTACAGATCCTTGCAACAGGGGGCCATGCATTGTCATGCTGAGGTATTGGTCATGGATGAATGGCACAACAATGGGCCTCAGGATCATGTCACTGTGCATTCAAAATGCCATAAATAAAATGCACCTGTGTTCGTTGTCCATAGCATACACCTGCCCATACCATAAACCCCCCCACCACTATGGGCCAGTCAATCCACAACGTTGACATCAGCAAACCGCTCACCCACACAACGCCATACACTCTGTCTGCCATCTGCCCTGTACAGTGAAAACCAGAATTCATCCGTGAAGAGAACACCTCTCCAAAGTGCCAGATGCCATTGAATGTGAGCATTTGCCCACTCAAGTCGGTTACGACGACAAACTGCAGTCAGGTCAAGACCCCAATAAGGAAGACGACCATGCAGATGAGCTTCCCTGAGACGGTTTCTGACAGATGCTGCAGAAATTCTTTGGTTATGCAAACCGATTGTTGCATCAGTTGTCCGGGTGGCTGGTCTCAGACGATCTTGGAGGTAAAGATGCTGAATGTGGAGGTCCTGGGCTGATGTGGTTACACGTGGTATGCGGTTGTGAGGCCGGTTGGATGTACTGCCAATTTCTCTGAAACGTCTTTGGAGACGGCTTATTGTAGAGAAATGAACATTCAATTCAAGGGCAACATCTCTGAAGGACATTCATGCAGTCAGCATGCCAATTGCACGCTCCCTCAAAACTTGCAACATCTGTGGCATTGTGCTGTGTGATAAAAGTGCACATTTTACTGTAGAGTGGCACTTATTGTGGCCAGTCTAAGGCACCCCTTTGCAATAATCATGCTGTCTAATCAGAATCTTGATATGCCACACCTGTGAGGTGGATGGATTATCTTGGCAAAGGAGAAGTGCTCACTAACACAGATTGAGCCCAGGTTCACACTGGGCTGCGGGAGTGGCAGTCCCGATTTCGGCCGCGATTACAGAGACATCAATGCAGGTTTCTGCACAGATGTCAATGTAAATCGCAGGCCGAAATCGCAAAAAGTAGTACAGAAACTACTTTTTGAAATCAGTGCAGCGCCGCAGGTGCGGCGTTGCACCGATTAGGACGTGTCACTGAAGGCAAATGCCGCCGATTAGACATGCGATTTGACATGTCAAATTGCATGTCAAAACGAAGCAGGGCTGAGACAGATTTGTGAACAATATTTGAGAGAAATAGGCATTTTGTGTACATAGAAAAAGTCGTAGATCTTTGAGTTCAGCTCATGATAAATAGAGGCAGGGCTTTTTTTCAGCAGGAACGCAGGGGAACGCAGTTCCGGGACCTCCAGCAATGAATGTATGTAATGGCAAGGAGTGCTGGGGTGTGCTGGAGGGTCTATTGATGCTTGCTGCTCGGAGATCTATTGTCAATGGTGGGGATCTATTTTTGCGTGGAGGTCTCTTGTTGCTGGGTAGATCTATTGTTGCTAGTGGCGGGCTCTTATGTTTCTGGGGAGGGAGCAATTGTTGCTGGGAGGGATCTACTGTTGAGGGAGAGGTCTATTGTTGCTGCCTCCTGGAGAGTCTATTGATGCAGTCTGCTGGGACATCTGTTGTTGCTGCCGGAGGTCTATTGTTGCTGGGGTGGTATTTTGTTGTGTGGGGGCTCTATTTTTGCTGGTGTGAGGTCTATCATTGCTGGGTGGGTCTACTGTTGCTGGGGTAGGGTCTATTGTTGCTCACTGCAGGGGATCTATTTTAATGTCTTTCTTTGTTATCATTAAGAAATTCCTGTGCAAATCACTTAGTAAATTATACTTGGTTCCGTATTCTTTAAACCGGGTAGTACAGGGAGGTCGGTAGGAGGTGGAACCAAGGAACGGTGCTCAGGGGCGGGTAGGGAGAAGAAAAGAAGGGCGACGATTGGAGTTCCTGCACCAATTCTCTGAGAAAAAAAGCCCTGAATAGAGGCAAACACAAAAGTGTTGCGTTTATAATTTTGCTCAATGTATGTGTATATATGTGTGTATAAAGGGGTGTAAATAAAAGGCCTGCAGAACACCCACTCAGCGCCAGATCAAACCCACAGACCTCTAAGCAGTACAAACAGAGATAAAAAGTGGTAAAAATATTTTCCAATATAAAACCACTGAGCAGCTGTTTAAAAATTAAAAGAAAAATGGGATGTCGTGGGTCACGCTCTGACGCAGCGTTTCGTCAAACGACTTCAACAGAGAGCGTACCTGGTACACTCTCTGTTGTAGTCATTTGACGAAACGCCACGTCAGAGCGTGAAGTACGCTCTCTGTTGAAGTCGTTTGACGAAACGCCGCGTCAGAGCGTGATCCACGACATCCCCGCTAACCCGGAAGTGACGTGTGCGCTTCACACACTCCGCTCTACTACTAGGAAGCTGCTGCGGTGTCTGCAGGGATTCGCCTGCTCTCCATGGACGGCTGGATCTGGTGATAGCACCCTCTGGGGTCACTTCTATGCTAATTTTTTGTGATTTGATGTACATAGATAGGTTTAAGGGGGTTTTTAGTGTATGGGCTACTTGGGAATATTAAACAGGATTACACTATATTGCTGTTCCTTGTTTTTATGACCTTGTGTGGAGCTCCTGTGCCTGCTGTCCCCGCCTGCTGGTGATGGTCCGTGGAAAAGTGGCTGGTGTATCTGCTTAAGGCTCTGATTTTTTAATCTTCTGGTGAGTTTAACCCCCTCAGGGAGAGTGCATCACGCGGTGGATTGAGATTATTGTTTCTCCCTGGTGGAAGGTGCATGCTAGGATTACTACTAAGACACCATTCAGCACTTTGGATTGTTTACATCACCTTGACTACATCTAAGACTTTCTTTATTCAGTGTTTTTTCCCACGAGTCTATCATTATTGATTTTTAAGCGCTGTTTTGTGTATTTTAATATCACAGAGACTGAACTGTTTTATATATATTGTGAGGGGGTTAACTCGGTAGCGGGTGTGTGTGACCCCCTGGTTGGGCTCCCCACACAAAAACAGGGCCAGCAGACGGAGGTTGTGGTTTTCAAAATCAAAAGGTGCGGTTTATTTCTCTATGTACAGTGACAAAAACACAGCAAAGCCAAAAAGAAACATAAACAAAATAAATCCTGGTCAGTTTGACCTCTGACTAAACATGCAGGTTTCCTAAACTAACAACTGGGATCAGCCTGGTGCTGTCCTAGTCCCTAAGTCCCTGGTTTAGTAAAAGTCCAAACAAATAGCCACACAGGCTTTGCCTCACCGCACAGGGGTTCACTCTCCCTAGACAGTCCACACAGGTCTGGTTCCAGGCATGAGCTAACATCTAATGAAGCTGGGAGTTTTCATAGAGGCCTTTAAATGAGCTGACAAGCTTCAGCTGGTCTCATCAACTCCCTGCCTGCACGACGCCCAGCCCTCTCCCTAGAGGTATGAGTCATCCATGAGCCCACTAGCCTCAGCTGAGCTTCATCAACTCCCTAGTTGTATAAGTCGGCGTAAAGCCTGAATCTGGGCGAAATATATCTACCCCCCTGGATGCAACCAGGTGACTTTACCTTCCTGCTGTCACATACCCCCCCTCTTGTTTTAACCTCGGGGTTGGAACACCAGCAATCAGGCATTCATGTACTCGAGACAAAGCATCCACATTCCCCATTTGAACGCCAGGGCGATGCTTTACTGTGAAGTTGAATTCCTGGAGGGCCAGGAACCACCTATTCACTCTTCTATTTGTTTCCTTGTTTTGAGCCATCCACTTTAACGGAGCGTGATCCGTAACCATGTCAAAGTGCCTGACTAGCAGATAGTACCGAAGGGAATCTAGAGCCCACTTCACCGCTAAACACTCCTTTTCAACCGTGGCGTAATTTACCTCATGGGACTTCAACTTCCTGCTGAGGTAAATGACTGGGTGCTCTTCTCCGTTCCAGACCTGGGACAATACTGCTCCTAACCCCACATCTGACGCATCACTTTGTACGACAAAGTCTTTAGAGAAGTCGGGTGAGTACAACACTGGCTGGCTACATAAGGCTTGTTTCAAGAATTGGAATGCTGCCTCAGCCTCGGGGGTCCATTTAATCATGACCGACCCTTTCCCTTTCGTCAGGTTGGTTAGGGGCACAGCCTTAGAAGCAAAGTGGGGAATGAAGCGCCGATAATAACCCGCGATTCCCAGAAAGGCCCGTACCTGCTTCTTGCTGTTGGGACGTGGCCAACTCTGGATGGCCTCGACTTTGTTGAGTTGGGGTTTTATCACTCCCCTGCCAATGGTGTACCCAAGATATTTGGCCTCCTCCTGCCCAATGGTACACTTCTTGGGGTTAGCCGTAAACCCCGCTTCCCGGATAGAGTCTAGGACTGCTTGCACTTTTGGCAGATGTGAGGCCCAATCTGTGCTATGGACAATTACGTCATCCAGGTAAGCCGCAGCATACTTCCGATGGGGCCTCAGTATCTGGTCCATTTTCCGCTGGAATGTGGCCGGCGCATTCTGTAACCCGAACGGCATTCTCTTATATTGGAACGCCCCGTCTGGGGTTACAAATGCGGTTTTCTCTTTGGCCGACTTGGCCAGGGGAATTTGCCAATACCCTTTTGTGAGGTCAAGAGTCGTCATGTATCGGGCTGTTCCCAGCCGGTCGATCAACTCATCTATACGTGGCATGGGGTAGGTGTCAAATTTTGTAACTTTGTTCAACTGACGAAAATCGTTACAAAATCGCCAGCTCCCATCCGGTTTAGGCACCAACACAATGGGACTAGACCAATCACTTTGGGACTCCTCTATCACCCCTAAGTTCAGCATTTTCTGTACTTCCTCCCGTATTGCCTCCCGTCGGGCCTCTGGGATCCGATAGGGTTTTAACTTCACCCTTTCACCGGGCGGGGTAATAATATCATGCTCTACCCCAGATGTTTGTCCCGGCAGCTCAGAGAACACCTCCTTGTTGCGAAGCACAAACTCCTTAACCTCCTGTTGTTGGGGTTGTGACAAGGTGGCTGCTATTCCAACCTCCGGAATCACGCAACCAGTTTGAGCTGGTGACCAAGTTTCTGCGACTAGGGACTCTCTATCCCTCCAGGCTTTCAACAGATTAACGTGATATATCTGTTCGGGCTTTCGCCTTCCTGGTTGTCTGACCTTGTAATTCACTTCGCTCACTTTTTCCATTATCTCGTAGGGGCCTTGCCATTTGGCAAGGAATTTACTTTCAACCGTAGGGACAAGTACCAATATCCTATCCCCCGGGGAAAAGGTACGGGTCTTTGCTCCACGGTTGTACACTCTCTGCTGTGCCAACTGCGCTTGGGCCAAATGTTCCTTCACGATGGGCATTACCTGTGCAATTCGATCTTGCATCAGGGCGACATGCTCAATCACACTCCTGTGGGGAGAACTCTCACTTTCCCAAGTTTCCTTGGCAATATCCAACAGCCCTCTTGGGTGTCTCCCATACAGTAACTCAAAGGGGGAGAATCCCGTAGAGGATTGGGGCACCTCCCTAATAGCAAACATCAAATAAGGAAGTAGACAGTCCCAATCCTTTCCATCTCTATCCACCACTTTCTTCAACATTTGTTTTAGGGTTTTGTTGAATCTTTCAACCAGCCCATCGGTTTGGGGGTGATACACAGATGTACGCAATTGCGTCACTTTGAGCAATTTACACAGCTCTTTCATAACCCGGGACATAAAGGGTGTACCTTGGTCCGTAAGCAGTTCTTTACAAATACCCACCCGGCTAAAAACAAGAGATAGCTCTTTGGCTATGGTTTTGGCCGAGGTATTTCTGAGAGGGATCGCTTCTGGATAACGGGTGGCATAGTCCATTATAACCAATATGTACTGGTGCCCCCTAGCGGACTTGATTATAGGACCTACCAAATCCATTGCGATTCTCTCAAACAGGACCTCAATGATGGGTAGAGGGACCAGCGGGCTACGGAAATGTGGCATCGGGGCCGACCTCTGACACACAGGGCAGGAGGAACAATAATTTTCTATGTCCTTCATCACCCCAGGCCAATAGAATCTCTGTAATACCCTCTCTCGGGTTTTCTCTGTCCCCAGATGACCTCCAAGAATGTGCCCATGGGCCAACTCCAACACCAACTTCCTGTAAGGTTTGGGCACCACAAGCTGCTCAACGGTTTCTTCTGCCCTTTTTGCCACCCGATACAGTAGGTCCTTCTCTACGCTGAAGTATGGGTAAGTGCAGGTATTATCTGGGTTCACTAACTCGCCATCTATTTCCACTACGTTTTCCCGTGCCTTTATTAGGGCGGGGTCTTTTAACTGTTCTGTGGCAAAATTTTCCCTGTGAACCTCCAGATCAGAAAACTCCACAGACGGTAGGTTTTCGTCTGAGGAGGTGGGCTCCTCTCCAGTTTCTTGAGTCTCCCCTGCCAATACTGACAAGGGAAATTCTGGAGAGTCCTCACCACTCTCAGAGGAGTTCTGGCTATCACATTCCTGGTACATAGGGGCACCAGTGGGGGGCTCAGGATCATCCCACAGTTCCCAGAACTTCGGAAAATCCCTTCCCACAATGGCATCATGTGGTAATTGAGATACTAACCCCACTGGATGAGAGAGGGTACCTTTGGGGGTCTCGAAACACACTGTAGTCACTGGATACTCTCGGGTGTCCCCATGCACACAAATAACAGCTACCTTGCTATTCCCAGAGACCTCTGTTTTAACTAATTCAGCCTTTATCAGGGTCACAAGGCTACCTGAATCCAGTAATACCACAACATTTCTACCATTAATACACATTTTGCATAAATGTTTCTCAGTTCCCCGAATGGCAGTGCATGCGACTGTCGCACACAGCGACTGACGTCTGTCCATCAGAAAGTCACATTGCATGGGTTCCTCCACAACCGGGCAATTTGCTGCAATATGTCCCGCTTGCCGGCAGCGGTAGCAAACAATCCATTTGGCTGCCTCTTGAGCCCCTGACTTCCCAGGCTGTTCTCGCCAAACTTTGGGTAGAGCTCCCACCCTCTCACTCTCTCCACCCTCACCCCTTGGAATCCTCTTATCCGCCCCTGGGGATGGTCTGGTCTTAGGGTGGAAAGTCCGAGAGTCTCTGGAAGAGGCCGTCAGGTTCTCTGTAGCCAAGTATTTCTCTACACGATCCACAAGACCACCGGCCGTCTCTGGGTCTCCATGGCTTACCCACTTTTGGATGGCAGTAGGAAGAGCTCTCAAAAACCGATCCATTACAACACGTTCCACAATCTCTGGTGCGGACAAAGTCTCTGGCTGTAGCCACTTCCTGCTCAGGTGAATGAGATCATACATTTGAGACCTGGGGGGTTTTCCAAGCTGGAAAGTCCAGTTATGCACACGCTGAGCCCGGACAGCCAGGGTGACACCCAGCCTTGCCAATATTTCAGCTTTTAGCATCACATAGTCTTTTGCTTGGTCAGGCTCTAGGTCATAGTAAGCCTTCTGCGATTCACCAGTTAACAGAGGAGCCACCAGTCCAGCCCACTGCTCCTCAGGCCACTTTTCTCTTTCAGCAGTCCTTTCAAATGTGGTCAAAAATACCTCTGGATCATCCTCTCCAGTCATTTTTGTCAATAAACGACTCACCCCAAAGGACGCGGTATTAGTGGGACGGCTTTCCTCACTGGTCTGCGGACGTTGCTGCATTACTGCTTCCATTTGTTGTAGTCTCTGCTCTTGCTTCTGTAACAGGTCTATGAAGCGGGCCTCAGATTGCTGCTGGGCTTGTTGATGAGCTTGCTGCTGGGCTGCAAGGCTCCTTTGCAAACCTGCATTTGTCTGCTGTTGATTGGCATTTGCTAGAGCCAGCTGTTTCAGTATCTCCTCCATGCTGGCTTAAAAAAAACTGCCACTGGTTCTCCACCAACTGTGAGGGGGTTAACTCGGTAGCGGGTGTGTGTGACCCCCTGGTTGGGCTCCCCACACAAAAACAGGGCCAGCAGACGGAGGTTGTGGTTTTCAAAATCAAAAGGTGCGGTTTATTTCTCTATGTACAGTGACAAAAACACAGCAAAGCCAACAAGAAACATAAACAAAATAAATCCTGGTCAGTTTGACCTCTGACTAAACATGCAGGTTTCCTAAACTAACAACTGGGATCAGCCTGGTGCTGTCCTAGTCCCTAAGTCCCTGGTTTAGTAAAAGTCCAAACAAATAGCCACACAGGCTTTGCCTCACCGCACAGGGGTTCACTCTCCCTAGACAGTCCACACAGGTCTGGTTCCAGGCATGAGCTAACATCTAATGAAGCTGGGAGTTTTTATAGAGGCCTTTAAATGAGCTGACAAGCTTCAGCTGGTCTCATCAACTCCCTGCCTGCACGACGCCCAGCCCTCTCCCTAGAGGTATGAGTCATCCATGAGCCCACTAGCCTCAGCTGAGCTTCATCAACTCCCTAGTTGTATAAGTCGGCGTAAAGCCTGAATCTGGGCGAAATATATCTACCCCCCTGGATGCAACCAGGTGACTTTACCTTCCTGCTGTCACAATATATATATATATATATATATATACTGTGAGGGGGTTAGCTCGGCAGCGGGTGTGTGTGACCCCCGGGATGGGCTCCCCACACAAAAACAGGCCCAGCAGACGGAGGTTGTGGTTTTCAAAATCAAAAAGGTGCCGTTTATTTTCTATTTACAGTGACAAAAACACAGCAAAGCAAAAAAAACAAACAAAATAAATCCTGGTCAACTTGACCTCTGACTAAACATACAGGTTTCCTAACTAACAACTGGGATCAGCCTAGTGCTGTCCTAGTCCCTGGTTTTAAATGTCCAAGCAAAATATAGCCACACAGGCTTTCTCTCACCGCACAGGGGTTCACTCTCCCTAGACAGTCCACACAGGTCTGCTTCCAGGCATGAGCTAACATCTAATGAAGCTGGGATTTCTTATAGAGGCCTAAATGAGCTGACAAGGTTCAGCTGGTCTCATCAACTCCCTGTCTGCACGACGCCCAGCCCTCTCCCTAGAGGTATGAGTCATCCATGAGCCCACTAGCCTTATACAACTCTCCACCTAGTTGTACAAGTCGGCGTAAAGCCTGAATCTGGGCGAAATATATCTACCCCCCTGGATGCAACCAGGTGACTTTACCTTCCTGCTGTCACATACCCCCCCCTCTTGTTTTAACCTCGGGGTTGGAACACCAGCAATCAGGCATTCATGTACTCGAGACAAAGCATCCACATTCCCCATTTGAACGCCAGGGCGATGCTTTACTGTGAAGTTGAATTCCTGGAGGGCCAGGAACCACCTATTCACTCTTCTATTTGTTTCCTTGTTTTGAGCCATCCACTTTAACGGAGCGTGATCCGTAACCATGTCAAAGTGCCTACCTAGCAGGTAGTACCGAAGGGAATCTAGAGCCCACTTCACCGCTAAACACTCCTTTTCAACGGTGGCGTAATTTACCTCATGGGACTTCAACTTCCTGCTGAGGTAAATGACTGGGTGCTCTTCCCCGTTCCAGACCTGGGACAATACTGCTCCTAACCCCACATCTGACGCATCACTTTGTACGACAAAGTCTCTAGAGAAGTCGGGTGAGTACAACACTGGCTGGCTACATAAGGCTTGTTTCAAGAATTGGAATGCTGCCTCAGCCTCGGGGGTCCATTTAATCATGACCGACCCTTTCCCCTTCGTCAGGTTGGTTAGGGGCACAGCCTTAGAAGCAAAGTGGGGAATGAATCGCCGATAATACCCAGCGATTCCCAGAAAGGCTCGTACCTGCTTCTTGCTGTTGGGACGTGGCCAACTCTGGATGGCCTCGACTTTGTTGAGTTGGGGTTTTATTACTCCCCTCCCAATGGTGTACCCAAGATATTTGGCCTCCTCCTGCCCAATGGTACACTTCTTGGGGTTAGCCGTAAACCCTGCTTCCCGAACAGAGTCCAGGACTGCTTGCACTTTTGGCAGATGTGAGGCCCAATCTGTGCTATGGACAATTACGTCATCCAGGTAAGCCGCAGCATACTTCCGATGGGGCCTCAGCATCTGGTCCATTTTCCGCTGGAATGTGGCCGGCGCATTCTGTAACCCGAACGGCATTCTTTTATATTGGAACGCCCCGTCTGGGGTTACAAATGCGGTTTTCTCTTTGGCTGACTTGGCCAGGGGGATTTGCCAATACCCTTTTGTGAGGTCAAGAGTCGTCATGTATCGGGCTGTTCCCAGCCGGTCGATCAACTCATCTATACGTGGCATGGGGTAGGTGTCAAATTTTGTAACTTTGTTCAACTGACGAAAATCGTTACAAAATCGCCAGCTCCCATCCGGTTTAGGCACCAACACAATGGGACTAGACCAATCACTTTGGGACTCCTCTATCACCCCTAAGTTCAGCATTTTCTGTACTTCCTCCCGTATTGCCTCCCGTCGGGCCTCTGGGATCCGATAGGGTTTTAACTTCACCCTTTCACCGGGCGGGGTAATAATGTCATGCTCTACCCCAGATGTTTGTCCCGGCAGCTCAGAGAATACCTCCTTGTTGCGAAGCACAAACTCCTTAACCTCCTGTTGTTGGGGTTGTGACAAGGTGGCTGCGATTCCAACCTCAGGAATCACGCAACCAGTTTGAGCTGGTGACCAAGTGTCTGCGACTAGGGACTCTCTATCCCTCCAGGCTTTCAACAGATTAACGTGATAGATCTGTTCGGGCTTTCGCCTTCCTGGTTGTCTGACCTTGTAATTCACTTCGCTCACTTTTTCCATTATCTCGTAGGGGCCTTGCCATTTGGCAAGGAATTTACTTTCAACCGTAGGGACAAGTACCAATATCCTATCCCCCGGGGAAAAGGTACGGGTCTTGGCTCCACGGTTGTACACTCTCTGCTGTGCCAACTGCGCTTGGGCCAAATGTTCCTTCACGATGGGCATTACCTGTGCAATTCGATCTTGCATCAGGGCGACATGCTCAATCACACTCCTGTGGGGAGAACTCTCACTTTCCCAAGTTTCCTTGGCAATATCCAACAGCCCTCTTGGGTGTCTCCCATACAGTAACTCAAAGGGGGAGAATCCCGTAGAGGATTGGGGCACCTCCCTAATAGCAAACATCAAATAAGGAAGTAGACAGTCCCAATCCTTTCCATCCCTATCCACCACTTTCTTCAACATTTGTTTTAGGGTTTTGTTGAATCTTTCAACCAGCCCATCGGTTTGGGGGTGATACACAAATGTACGTAATTGCGTCACTTTGAACAATTTACACAGCTCCTTCATAACCCGGGACATAAAGGGTGTACCTTGGTCCGTAAGCAGTTCTTTACAAATACCCACCCGGCTAAAAACAAGAGATAGCTCTTTGGCTATGGTTTTGGCCGAGGTATTTCTGAGAGGGATCGCTTCTGGATAACGGGTGGCATAGTCCATTATAACCAATATGTACTGGTGCCCCCTAGCGGACTTGATTATAGGACCTACCAAATCCATTGCGATTCTCTCAAACGGGACCTCAATGATGGGTAGAGGGACCAGCGGGCTACGGAAGTGTGGCATCGGGGCCGACCTCTGACACACAGGGCAGGAGGAACAATAATTTTCTATGTCCTTCATCACCCCAGGCCAATAGAATCTCTGTAATACCCTCTCTCGGGTTTTCTCTGTCCCCAGATGACCTCCAAGAATGTGCCCATGGGCCAACTCCAACACCAACTTCCTGTAAGGTTTGGGCACCACAAGCTGCTCAACGGTTTCTTCTGCCCTTTTTGCCACCCGATACAGTAGGTCCTTCTCTACGCTGAAGTATGGGTAAGTGCAGGTATTATCTGGGTTCACTAACTCGCCATCTATTTTCACTACGTTTTCCCGTGCCTTTATTAGGGCGGGGTCTTTCAACTGTTCTGTGGCAAAGTTTTCCCTGTGAACCTCAAGATCAGAAAACTCCACAGACGGTAGGTTTTCGTCTGAGGAGGTGGGCTCCTCTCCAGTTTCTTGAGTCTCCCCTGCCAATACTGACAAGGGAAATTCGGGAGAGTCCTCACCACTCTCAGAGGAGTTCTGGCTATCATATTCCTGGTACATAGGGGCACCAGTGGGGGGCTCAGGATCATCCCACAGTTCCCAGAACTTCGGAAAATCCCTTCCCACAATGGCGTCATGCGGTAACTGAGACACTAAGCCCACTGGATGAGAAAGGGTACCTTTGGGGGTCTCGAAACACACTGTAGTCACTGGATACTCTCGGGTGTCCCCATGCACACAAATAACAGCTACCTTGCTATTCCCAGAGACCTCTGTTTTAACTAATTCAGCCTTTATCAGGGTCACAAGGCTACCTGAATCCAGCAATACCACAACATTTCTACCATTAATACACATTTTGCATAAATGTTTCTCAGTTCCCCGAATGGCAGTGCATGCGACTGTCGCACACAGCGACTGACGTCTGCCCGTCAGAAAGTCACACTGCATGGGTTCCTCCAAAACCGGGCAATTTGCTGCAATATGTCCCGCTTGCCGGCAGCGGTAGCAAATGATCCTTCTTGCCGCCTCTTGAGCCGCTGATTTCCCAGGCTGTTCTCGCCAAACTTGGGGTAGAGCTCCCACCCTCTCACTCTCTCCACCCTTACCCCTTGGAATCATCTTATCCGCCCCTGGGGATGGTCTGGTCTTAGGGTGGAAAGTCCGAGTGTCTCTGGAAGAGGCCGTCAGGTTCTCTGTAGCCAAGTATTTCTCCACACGATCCACAAGACCATCGGCCGTCTCTGGGTCTCCATGGCTTACCCACTTTTGGATGGCAGTAGGAAGAGCTCTCAAAAACCGATCCATTACAACACGTTCCACAATCTTTGGTGCGGACAAAGTCTCTGGCTGTAGCCACTTTCTGCTCAGGTGAATGAGATCATACATTTGAGACCTGGGGGGTTTTCCAAGCTGGAAAGTCCAGTTATGCACACGCTGAGCCCGGACAGCCAGGGTGACACCCAGCCTTGCCAATATTTCAGCTTTTAGCATCACATAGTCTTTTGCTTGGTCAGGCTCTAGGTCATAGTAAGCTTTCTGCGATTCACCCGTTAACAGAGGAGCCACCAGTCCAGCCCACTGCTCCTCAGGCCACTTTTCTCTTTCAGCAGTCCTTTCAAACGTGGTCAAAAATACCTCTGGATCATCCTCTCCAGTCATTTTTGTCAATAAACGACTCACCCCAAAGGACGCGGTATTAGTGGGACGGCTTTCCTCACTGGTCTGCGGACGTTGCTGCATTACTGCTTCCATTTGTTGTAGTCTCTGCTCTTGCTTCTGTAACAGGTCTATGAAGCGGGCCTCAGATTGCTGCTGGGCTTGTTGCTGAGCTTCCAGACTCTGTTGGTGAGCTTGCTGCTGGGCTGCAAGGCTCTGTTGATGAGCTTGCTGCTGGGCTGCGAAGTTCTGTTGTTGAGCTGCAAGGCTCTGTTGATGAGCTGCAAGGCTCTTTTGCAAACCTGCATTTGTCTGCTGTTGATTGGCATTTGCTAGAGCCAGCTGCTTCAGTATCTCCTCCATGCTGGCTTAAAAAAAAACTGCCACTGGTTCTCCACCAACTGTGAGGGGGTTAGCTCGGCAGCGGGTGTGTGTGACCCCCGGGATGGGCTCCCCACACAAAAACAGGCCCAGCAGACGGAGGTTGTGGTTTTCAAAATCAAAAAGGTGCCGTTTATTTTCTATTTACAGTGACAAAAACACAGCAAAGCAAAAAAAACAAACAAAATAAATCCTGGTCAACTTGACCTCTGACTAAACATACAGGTTTCCTAACTAACAACTGGGATCAGCCTAGTGCTGTCCTAGTCCCTGGTTTTAAATGTCCAAGCAAAATATAGCCACACAGGCTTTCTCTCACCGCACAGGGGTTCACTCTCCCTAGACAGTCCACACAGGTCTGCTTCCAGGCATGAGCTAACATCTAATGAAGCTGGGATTTCTTATAGAGGCCTAAATGAGCTGACAAGGTTCAGCTGGTCTCATCAACTCCCTGTCTGCACGACGCCCAGCCCTCTCCCTAGAGGTATGAGTCATCCATGAGCCCACTAGCCTTATACAACTCTCCACCTAGTTGTACAAGTCGGCGTAAAGCCTGAATCTGGGCGAAATATATCTACCCCCCTGGATGCAACCAGGTGACTTTACCTTCCTGCTGTCACAATATATATATATATATGTAGCCACCCCCTCACCCCGTCCTCTTTAGCTAGGGGTATGTCACGCGACAGAGTGAGGTGCGCTACGGCCCATGTCCTCCCCATAACGGCGGGTGAGGTGAAGGCCAATACCTGATGTTTCCTCGGGTCGGTGTGTCCTGAACATGTACCAAGTCTGTCGTGCAGAAACCACCGAACCACCCTTTGCTCCCATTAACAGAGTCCATACACCGATCACAGTCCAACTGTTGGTTTATTTCGTATCTCCACATACAGGCAATGCGATGGCATGATACGGTGGGATGAGCAGGTCGAGGCACTATACTGATCTGGGTCCCTACACCCCCTGTGCTATGACCAAGGGTTGTAGGAGTCTTGACATAAATACCTCCGTTACGTTGCGGCCCCTATCAGGGGAAGATGTCCTCCAAGAGAGTTACCGAAGGCCCATCCGTCACCGGGTTGACACTACACCGGGTCTTCGAACGAGTGACCTCCCCAGCCTCCTCACCTCAGATGCGGGCCCCCTCGCAAGGGGCGCCCTGGAGCAACTTCACCCTCGCGGGACCCAGTCGGAGTCGCCGGGTCCTAGGCCTCCTGAATAGTACCTCACCCCAGGCTGAAGGTGCCTGGGATGGACTCCATCTTCATTCCGGCCTGGCCTAGGGCGCCTAGGCCGGAACCTTGAACCGCCCGCACCCAGGCCTAAGGTGCCTGGGTGCGTGAAGAGATGATCCCCCGAAAAAGACCTCGTGGCGAGGGCGTCTCCCCCTTTTATCTCCTCCCTTCGATACCACAGCGGGTTCCCCACCCCGGCCGTACCATCTCCAGGAAGGGACAAAGAAGGGTAGCACTCCGGTAGTGATTCTACCCTGAGCCAGTAGGTACACTGACACCCACTGGTCAAGGAGAATATTACACCACCCAATCCTCCACGAATAACAAAAAGGGGTCTGAACCCTAACACAATTACACACTTGGGTCACACTACCCCCAGGTGTATCCCACTAAATTGAGGACCCCGCTACACACTCCCCCCTGTGATTTGACGCTGGTCCCCAGCGTCAGGTGCACACCCATGTCTCCCAAGGAGTGGCGACATGAAGTGGGCCCCAGAGGCTATCCCTCAATTATTTTTTTTTGATACTAAGTGTGCCAAGACCTGCTCAAAAAGGGAAAGGGGAAATATAAAACGATAAACATTTGTATAAGACATCTATTCTGTACACATGTACAATCCCTCCCATCGCTGTCTAAGAACCACCCCACTCTCAGTAGTCTTGACCGATGAATCTCCTGCAGAAGGGAAACAACAAAAAGAAAACACATCCTAACACTCTGTGTTAACTTGGCATGAGTGGGTCCATCAGCCGAGAGCCCCGCTCACTCCAATAAGTAAGTAATGCATGTGTAGTATTTCGAACAACCGTTGTACAACACTGCCACCTGGTGACAGAGCTGCGGTAATGACACTTGGTGAGATCTTCATTCTTCCTGCTTTCCTACTCTGACTCTACCCCAAAAGTCTCTGCCTTTGGCACATGAAGAAAAGGGAGAACAAAAAAAAAACAACAGCTCCCAAGTCTCCAGTGAGTAAAAGAAAAGCCCAAATCAAAACAAAAGTAGGGCACAGTTCTAGGCGTCTGGGAATGTCTCTTCCAGAAAGTTTCAACAGCAACAAGATATGAGCTCACTTCTCCTATAAGTAGAACCTTGGATCCGGCAGAAACAGAGGCTTCAGGTGCCCATCAAACACTTCCACCGAATACTCGACATCCTCTCCTTCTTTCCTACAGATGAGCACCTTATCGGCATGAATATGGCGCCCAAGTCTCCAATCAGCTCTGCAGTCCTTGAACTTTTTAGACACAGGCGGCGAACATGACAGGTATCGCCTGGCATGGGGTACTTTAAGCTTTTCCCATACAAACTCGTCATACCACCTTGGTCGCAGGACCTCAACTTCATACAATAAGTCCCGAGGAAAGTAGGGGTACTCCCACCCATATTCACGGGCGACTCTCTGGGAGAAAAGTCTCTGCAATCTGGCTAGAGGTGGCATCACATCTCGCTCACCCTCTCCTGGCTGTACTATGGCCTCCGGGTGCCGAGGTACCTTCACCATCTCGGGTTGCTTTGTCTTTGGTGCCCGCAACGAAGCACGCTGCGTCCCCTCCATCAGAGCGGGTGATGTCGTTGAATGAGGAAAGTTGGTCGGAGGGTTAGATTTCCTCGGGAACTCCGGGGCCTGCGCCCGGAGCGTACTGTCTTCTATGGACATGGGGGAATCCTGTGGTTTACTCAGCACAGGTAGCGGGCGTCTGTCCCAGCCCTTCCGGTGAAACAGCTCGTCTATTTCCCCGTCATCCCCACAGTCTGACAACGACTCTAGGTCGGAGGTGTCATACATCTCGGCGGGAAGGTAGTCTCTAGTAGACGGAAGGCTACCCTCCCTTTCGGGCTCCACCGGCTGTGGACTCCCGACACCTCCAACCAACACCACAGTCCCAGCCCCTAGCTCACCTGGACCTTCTGAAGAACTTGGATGTCCGGGACTCTCTTCTCTACCGGCGCCATCCAGGCCAGGCAAGCGGCGGGGTGAAGCTCGACCACGACCATAGGATGCCTGCACCAGGCCTATCTTCCTCTTCGGGGGTGGCAGCAGGGAGTCTGTGGTGACCGAAGCAGTGTCTTCGGATTTTTCTCTCTCAGTCTCTGGTTGGGCAGTCACTTCGCCCTGGTCAGCGCGTACGGGGACCTCCGCAGAGGCCTGGATCTCTCCCTCCGGAGTGGCGGTTCCTGTGATGCAGTTGAGGCGTAGGGCCCGGGGCCTTTCCGTGTATGGTTCAACCTCAAAAAGGAACTCCTTGCATGCCTCACATCACCCGAATGGCTTTAGTTGGACCACCAGTCCCGAGCATCCGGGACAGATCACACCGAGGGCCTCCGTGTCTCTGCATGAATACAGAGCCAACTGTCCTCGGGGCCTAAGTCTTATCCCCGTGTCTGTCAGGGGAGCAGCAAATGCAGTCATCTTCATAGGGCAAGATACCGGCATCCACGGAGAACTTGAATTCATTCCGACCACTTGCTGTTCCATCACGCGCTGACCACGCGCCAGAGTCTCCACGTGTATCTCCACACGTGGCCAGACTCCTCCCACAACTTGTACGTTTTCGCGGGCTTCCGCCAGCCTCCGCCCACGAATTGTACAGTCATGGGGTGCCTCGTGGCGCAGTGCATTAACAGTCCCCACATGTAGTACTTCACATGGCTGGACCTCTCCCTTTTTACGCTCCTCCGCGTGGGCCTTTCCCGACTTAGGGTCATGTCCACAACTCCGAGCAGAGATGCACTTTGACCAATCACATGGCCAACCTGTTCGGAACTCCTCCGGGCAGCAAAGTTCAAACACAGACGTTCTCAGTTCCATCGCCAAGACACACACAATCCCGGACGAACGAGCCCCCACGTGTAGCCACCCCCTCACCCCGTCCTCTTTAGCTAGGGGTATGTCACGCGACAGAGTGAGGTGCGCTATGGCCCATGTCCTCCCCATAACGGCGGGTGAGGTGAAGGCCAATACCTGATGTTTCCTCGGGCCGGTGTGTCCTGAACATGTACCGAGTCTGTCGTGCAGAAACCACCGAACCACCCTTTGCTCCCATTAACAGAGTCCATACACCGATCACAGTCCAACTGTTGGTTTATTTCGTATCTCCACATACAGGCAATGCGATGGCATGATACGGTGGGATGAGCAGGTCGAGGCACTATACTGATCTGGGTCCATACACCCCCTGTGCTATGACCAAGGGTTGTAGGAGTCTTGACATGAATACCTCCGTTGCGTTGCGGCCCCTATCAGGGGAAGATGTCCTCCAAGAGAGTTACCGAAGGCCCATCCGTCACCGGGTTGACACTACACCGGGTCTTCGAACGAGTGACCTCCCCAGCCTCCTCACCTCAGATGCGGGCCCCCTCGCAAGGGGCACCCTGGAGCAACTTCACCCTCGCGGGACCCAGTCGGAGTCGCCGGGTCCCAGGCCTCCTGAATAGTACCTCACCCCAGGCTGAAGGTGCCTGGGATGGACTCCATCTTCATTCCGGCCTGGCCTAGGGCTCCTAGGCCGGAACCTTGAACCGCCCGCACCCAGGCCTAAGGTGCCTGGGTGCGTGAAGAGATGATCCCCCGAAAAAGACCTCGTGGCGAGGGCGTCTCCCCCTTTTATCTCCTCCCTTCGATACCACAGCGAGTTCCCCACCCCGGCCGTACCATCTCCAGGAAGGGACAAAGAAGGGTAGCACTCCGGTAGTGATTCTACCCTGAGCCAGTAGGTACACTGACACCCACTGGTCAAGGAGAATATTACACCACCCAATCCTCCACGAATAACAAAAAGGGGTCTGAACCCTAACACAATTACACACTTGGGTCACACTACCCCAGGTGTATCCCACTAAATTGAGGACCCCGCTACATATATATATATATAGCGCACCCACCCCTCTCTTTACCTGCCTTGTTCAGCTCCTCGCAGGAATAGACGGGCACACCGCACCACAAGTCCGTACCCTCCTGTGTGAAGAGGTTGAGCGGTGTTGTTGATGGGTCCTCCACAGTCAGACAGCCAGAGAATGTTTCTCACCTCTATATTAAATAAAGACAAGTCCTTGTATCCCCACAGTAACTTGAATGTCCACACCAACTGCAACTCCAACGTAGAGTTTATTCTCTTATAAAACACAGTCTCTGACAGAAAAGGTTGGAGGGAGAACAGGACAGCTTAAGGTGTGGAAGAGGTCCAGGCACAAACTTAACTTAATTCACTGCTCCGATTCTCAAGCAGACTCAGCCCATACGGATAGTCTCACTAGCTTGGGACTAGCAGCCGATATACTCAAATACTCAGTACTCAAACTTTACCCAAGGTCTCTGCCACAGACCTGGTGAACTCGGTCTCTGCCACAGACCTGCTGAACTTGGTCTCTGCCACAGACCTGATGAACTTGGCCTCTATTAAGGAGAAGACATCCCTCCAGAGAGTTACCGGGACCCTTCCTTCACCGTGACTTCTGCACCAGTCCTTCGGAACGGTTCCTCCCCGGGCCTCCTTATCTAGGATACGGGTCCCCTCGCAAGGTGGCACCCTGAGACTCCTCGATCCTTGGTGGGCTCCAGCCGAAGGTGCTGGGCCCAGGCCTTTGTTGCAGCCCCAGGACTAAAGGTGCCTGGGACTGATCCACAACCTCCGCCCCTGGGGTATAACCCACGACAACGAACCCTGAACAGGCAGCGTCTGCCCCTTTTATATCCTCTCCCAGCATGCACAGCAGGCCTACCACACCCACCGTACGGCTGCTGAGAGGGGACACACAGGGGACAGCACTGGATTAGCGGTTTCACCCTGGCCTACTTTTGCAGCGCCACCTGCAGGCCACAGGGAACTATACACCAATACTCTCCCTGCAGACAAAAATGGTTGCAAGAACTCTAACAATTAGGGTGTTTGGGTACAACTACCACCCAAACACTTCCCCTAAATTTAGCACCCCGCTACATATATATATATATATATATATATATATATATATATATATATATATATATAAACACACGCACACAGTTCAGACAACCAGTGTTTACAAAAAAAAAACACAAGGATTAAAAGAAAGCAAGAATGTTCCTCTTTGTACAAAACACCAGCTTACTTGACATGAACTGATATATCTGGATGATAATTCTAAAGAAAGCCCAACGAGAGCAGCATCCATACGCAAACTCATATAAAGCAGTTATTTATCTGCCAAGAATATTTATGCATGTAATACACTTCTGTCACTGTGTTCTCATTGCTGTATTATTGAGAAATGATTCTGCAGGACTGGGTACATTTTTTTTCATAAACTGACAATTTAGATTTTATTTTCTCCCAATGCCATCGTTGATGATCCCGTCCTTTTGTTCAAGTTTAACAAGAAATAAACACTTTATAACTGCAGGCTGAAGTAAAGCAGTACACATACAAACTGGATTACTAAATCCAAAAGCACCTGGGGTGAATTCTTGAGTGCATCTTTGTCATGAGAATCAGGCTTTCATTTGCATATCTAACTAAACACTTTTTAATCAAAATGGTTATATAGATTTTGTATCAATTTCAATACATTTCTCCAAAACTTTTGCATATACAAAAATACAAGGATGCATAAAATTGAGAGTATGTATTTCCCTATGGGCGTAGCAAAAGGGGTTGCAGGGGTCACAATCGCAACCCCACCCCTAGCTCCAGGGGTCCCTGCAGCCTCCCTGTCATATTATCATATCCTCCACAAAGTCCAGCTCCAATCTGCCCAAGGGCCCCACAGCCATGCTCCAGTACTGGGCTTCCACTTTGCCTTCCACGGTCCACACCCCTCTGTTTTCATTGGCTGGGGAAAAGCTGTGAGCCATTTCCTGAATGGAGAGGAGCACAGGATGAGAACAGCCCAGGGGCCAGGTCAACTTTTGCATCGGGGTCCACAAGCTTCAAGCTACGCCTCTGCATTTCCCCAATATTTTCATGACAAATTGGAAGATTTATAAAAATGTCACCAATTTGGAGAAATGCATTTAATTCAAGAAAGTTTGTACTGTATAGTGCTTTAAAAATAAAGGGAGACAGTATAGTTACAATACAATTCAAAACAAGAAGGTTTAGGAGGGACCAACTCGTGAGAGCTTACAATCTAAAAGGGAGGATGAAGTAATACAAAAAAGTAATAATTGTGTGAGGATAAGATGATTGCGAGAGAAAACATTTCACTGTTAGGTAGAGCTGAGATAGCCTTTTATGAAGGGGTGATTTTCCAGGGATCGCCTAAAGGCAGACTGAGTAGGAGACAGCCAGACTGTGGTAGGAAGTTTCAGAAAATGGGAGAGGCTCTGCAGAAGTCCAGACCAGTATTGGAGGAGGTGATGAAGGAGCTAGAGAGCAGGAAGTCTTAGGAGCAGTTAAGAGGACAGTTCGTGTGATGTTTTGACATGAGGTTGGTGAGGTAGCTCCAGGCTGTGGATGAAATTATATGTTGTGAAGGTTTGTATGTTGTTTTATTTCAAATTTTATGAATTGGCTAATGGAAGGCAGAGGAGGGTTTGGCAGAGAAGGGTGGTGGATACTGAGTGTTGGTAAGTTGGATGAGTATGATAGCCAAATTCATGATAGACTGAAGGAGATAGTTGCAATAGTCCAGGCAATAGATAAAAATAAGTGAACTAGTAGCATGGTGGTGTCATTGGTTAGTAAGGGGTATATTTTGGAAAAGTTACAGGGGGGAAAGGGGCAAGATGCGAACAGTGATTGAATGTTTGGTCAAAAGGTAAGGTCAGAGTCCAGGATTACACCTAGCAGCACCCTAGCATAAGCAGAAACCAAAAGTTATACTATTGATCTTGCTGGGGGGGGGGTTACTATGAGCTTAGTTTTGAAAATATTGAGTTTTGGGGAAGTTGTGTGACATTCATACCGATATGTTAGTTGGTAAAATAGTGATGCATTAGGAGACTGAAGGGTTAGCTGAGGAGTGGAGAAATAGATTTGGGTGTCAGGTTAGAGTGAGATGGTAATGAAATTGGTGAAAGTTTCTTTTGGAAACTGGTTTGGTTGGAAGGGTAGGGGGTTGAAGACAGTGTGAGTGTAAAACTAATAAGGGTGTGTGAAGAGAGAAAAAAAATAAGGTGTTACAGAGAGGAAAAAGGAGGTCTTGCAAGAAGTGCAGAGACAGGAGAATACAAGGTCAAGGGAGTTGGCATCAAAGGGAATAGGAGAGATTCCATTATGTTAGGTCAAAAGATGAGGTTAGGTTAAGAAGTTGAGAGGTAGCCAGAGTGTTAGCATTACCAGAGATGTTAAAGTCACCTGAAATGATAGTGGCCATTTGTAAGGCAAGAATATGGGTTAAACAGGCAGAAATGTCATAAAGAAAATGTGACACTGGCCCATTTGGCCAATAAGTCACAGCAATCCTCAAATTAGAGAAAAGGGTAAATGCAGTGAGCTTCTAAAGAGGAGAAGGATAAACAGGCAGTAGAAAGAACCCAAAAATTGTTTTGTGGGGATAAAAGAATTCCCACTCCTCATCCCTTTCATCCACTGGGTCTGAGTAAATGATATCAGTGGAGGCCACTGAACGGAAGAGTCAGATTCCTGAAGCCAGGTTTCAGTGACTGCAAGTAGGGTAAAGGAGTTGGAGATTAAAAAATGTCATGGACAGAGGTGAGCTTGTTACAGACAAAGCGGGTATTACAGTGGGCACATGAGAATAGAGAGTTGATACTTGGAAGCAGGAGAAAATAATTAGTGTGTGTATTACAGGTACTGCCAGTGGAAGGAGGGTGCTAGATGTGCAGGTTAAAGTTAAATAATGGTGAGGAAAGATAGCGGGAAAGATAGCGGGTAAAAATTAGCAGGGAGTGCAATATTGTAGAGAGGGCAGGAGTGAGATGGACATATACTGTATATGATGTATAGTAGAAGAGTGGTAAAGGAAAGAGAACTTAAATAGAGAGGACACTATTGTGTGAAAGATAAGTAGAGAGAGCATAAAAATGTCAGGGAGTTTAGGACATCTACCATGGTAATTCTACATAAGTGGTATGGCCGTTTAACATTGTATAGTAACTAAGGCAGAGACAAGAAAGTATCTACAAACAACCGTGCTCCACTCTGGACAGACTGGATGTGAACCTGTGTTTCCCCATCTGGCTCTTTCTTTCCATGTCTGATTTCTAATATCTCCTCTGTGTTTTTGTTTTATGGCAGAATGCCTTTTTCTCAAAGGTTGTGCCTAATTTATTAGGATATGGGGTGGGAAAATGTTTGGCAGACTGACCAGGGTCATAAAGATAATTTCATCTCTATTATCAACAAGAAAACAAGATGGCAATCTATGTCATATACCATAAATCAATGGACCATAATACAGTGGAACCTCGGATTACGAGCATAATCCGTTCCAGGAGAATGCTCGTAATCCAAAGTACTCACCTATCAAAGCGAGTTTCCCCATTGAAGTCAACGGAAACAAAAATAATTAGTTCCGCATTGACTTCAATGGCATGCAATACTGCATGTGGCCAGAGGTGGGGGGCACCAGCGAGCCTCGGAAACACACGGAAAAGCCAGAGGACAGCTCAGCCGACCTTGGCAAACCTCGGAAAGGCTCGGGAACGGAGTATTTATGAGTCTTTCTGAGCATTTCCGATCGGCACCGAACGGCGCCGATCGACTCTGATCGGCGCCATTCGGCTCTGCTTGGCTCTGGCGCCCACCTCAGGCCAAACGCGGTACTGCACAATGCTGTGGCTTGAATCCTGCTTGTTTTGCGAGACAACACTCGCAAACTGAGTCAGGATTTTTAAAAATACAGTGCTCGTATTGCGAAACGCTTGTTAACCGCATTACTCACAATCCGAGCTTCCACTGTACAGAGGATTTCAGAATGAAAGTTTCAGGCAGACAGACAGCAAGGCAATGGCAAAAATCAATGTAGCATAATACAGAGAACTCCACGATGAAAGGCATGCAGCAAAGCAATGGTTAAAACTGATGTACCATAACATAGATAACTGCATGACTGCAGGATGAAAATTAAAGACAAGCAAGCAGCCAATTCTGCCCATCTGTTAACCACTTCAGCCTCGGACCATTTCGCTGGTCAAAGACCAGGCCACTTTTTGCAATTCGGCACTGCGTTGCTTTAATTGACAATTGCGCAGTCGTGCGACGTGGCTCCCAAACAAAATTGACGTCCTTTTTTCCCCACAAATAGAGCTTTCTACTGGTGGTATTTGATCACCTCTGCGGTTTTTATTTTTTGCGCTATAAACAAAAATAGAGCGAAAATTCTATATTTTTAACTTTTTGCTATAATAAATATCCCCAAAAAATATATATAAAAAAAACCATTTTTTTTCCTCAGTTTAGGCCGATACGTATTCTTCTACTAATTTTTGGTAAAAAAAATCGCAAAAAGCGACTATTGATTGGTTTGCGCAAAAGTTATAGCGTCTACAAGATAGGGGATAGTTTTATGGCATTTTTATTAATAATATTTATTTATTTTTTTCCATATTTTTTTTCTTTTTTACTAGTAATGGAAGCGATCAGCAATTTTTATCATGACTGCGACATTATGGCGGACACATCGGACACTTTTGACAACATTTTGGGACCATTGTCATTTTTACAGCGATCAGTGCTATAAAAATGCACTGATAACTGTAAAAATGACACTGGCAGTGAAGGGGTTAACCGCTAGGTGGCGTTGTAGGGGTTAAATGTGTCCTAGTGAGTGATTCTTACTGTAGGGGGGATGGGCTGTGTGTGACATGACACTCATCTCCGCTCCGATTACACGGAGCGGAGATCAGTGTCATTGTCACTAGGCAGAGCGGGGAGATGCTTGTTTACATTAGCATCTCCCCGCTCTATCTCTCCGTGAGACTATCGCGGGTATCCCCGCGGTGATCAAGTCCGCGGGACGTACGGTCGGGCTCACGGAGCTCGCGGCCACACAGCGGCATCTTAAAGGGGACGTACCTGTACGCCCATATGCCTGTCCGTGCCATTCTGTTGACATAAATAGGCGTGCGGCGGTCCTTAAGCAGTTAAAGAAGGTATCTAAATAACCCTTTAAAAAGTTACAGAAGCTCCTTTCAACAAAACGTAGCCCCACTATAGCATCTTTATTTTTTTATTTTTTTCACAGAAATAAAAAAAACAGAAAGTAAAGACACTTAATTTATATATTAGTTTCTAAGGCACTTATAGAAGCAGCCATTGCTTTACTCATAGACCGTGTATATACTATTTTCAGGGCACTAACTCAGTACATAGGTTAAATTTCACTGCACTGAAACTAGTATGCAGCATATGGGGCATTTTTCAATTAGAGTCAACACAGATAGGTGTCTTGCTTTCTAGAAAATTATTTATTGGGCCAGAAAACAATCTGACTTTAACATATAACTTGGAGTTAAAATTCTTAGAAGAGCGAAGGCAGTTATTACATCACTATGTTGAATGTAACATAACTCGTAATTTGTGGAGTTTGAAGTATGCAATCTTATTTTAAAATTTAAAATAGTATTTTCTCATGATTGATGTTGTCTGCATGAGTGTAGTTGATAATCTCAGTTACAGCTCAGTGTAGATGTGCAAGCCATATATTAAATAATACATATGGTATTCTGAAGCAATGTAGCTCAACCCATATACTGTATAGTAGTTAACAGAGGGCACATATCAGAAAGATGAATGTCTTACATTTAGGACATATTTCAGTGTATATAGTATTCTCAGAAAACATGGCATACAGGGGTTGATTTACTAAAACTGAATAGTGCAAAATCTGGTGCAGCTCTGCATGGCAGCCAATCAGCTTCTAACTTCAGCTTGTTCAATTAAAGCAGGCCATACACGGTCAAATTTCAAACAAATTTTCTTTTCAAAATCAGAAAGTTACCGTATATACTCACAGCACAATGATGCAGAGACGAGTGCTGATTCATTTGAGGACAATCCAACATCAGAGGAGAGGTGAAAATGAAGAATACCCGATCTGTTTACCCGAGTCCATAACATATTTGGATGGCGGCCGTGCAGTGTTAAAAACTCGCGCTCCTCCTTGTGCTGTTCCGTGATAGGCGGGGAAGCCGAGTGTTCCGCCTATCACGGAACAGCACAAGGAGGAGCGTGAGTTTTTAACACTGCACGGCCGCCATACGAATATGTTATGGACTCGGGTACACAGATCGGATTCTGCAATGGGCACGGTGAGGTCAGGCGGCAATGGACTCAGGTACGCTGACTCGAGTATAAGCCGAGGGGGTCACTTTCAGCCCAAAAAAAAGGGCTGAAAAACTCGGCTTATACTCGAGTATACACGGTAAATGATTAAAGATATGAAGCCTTTACTGTGGATCTGGTTGCACTGGAAATGGTGGTAATTGGAGTAGAAAGCCTGCCTAGAAAATTTATCAACATATTAGCGAAATTATGAGAGGAAAAGATGGCACATGAGTAGAAAATGGTAAGTATTATGAAATAATAGATTACATGCTGTGTTAGGAATAATAAGGATTATTGCAAAAATACAGGCTAAAAGCTGAAGTTTTTATATGGAGAAGAGCTAGGTGACTACAAGTGTTACATACCTGACAAGAGACTGAACTGACAAGGTTGGCGTCTCTTGTATCCCCAACCCAGGCACCACTGGGAGTGAAACAGAGAGTGCCTAGAGACAGGAGGATCATGAGTGCTGTCAAATGTTGATAGCAGAACCTGTAGCCAGTGATGCAGGCCTATAGGATTTGGCAGGACATCAGGTCAGGAGCACTGCAGGATGGACCAACTGAGGTTAAAAGAGGAACTTTGCACATACTGAAGGTTCAGAAGGCGTGACTTGTCAGAGCTCCCAGCAAGCTTGTGTCAGGAACACAGTGGTGGTTGGAACAAGTGTTGATGACAGCCAGGGCAGGTACGCGGTAATCAGAGACAGAAGCATGGTAGCCAAGGTCAGCAGTGGTTAGGCAGTATGTACACAGGCATACACTGGGTATAGAAAATAATCACCCCCCTTTAAAATAATCACATTTTGTTACTTTGCGGCCTGAAATAAAGACAGACACAGTTTTTGTTTTAACCAGCTGTATTCACTAATGCAACTTATACCATCCAAGTGAAAGATATAACACCAACATGTCAGAAAAAAAAAAATCAAAAACAGAATCACTGAGTTGGAAAAAGGATCACCTCCTTTATGTCAGTATTTTGTTGAACCACCTTTTGCTTTAATTATAGCCTTTAGTCTGTTGGGATAAGTCTCTACTAACTTTGCACATCTAGGCTTTGCAATATTTGCCCACTCTTCATTGCAGAACTACTCAAGTTCAGTTATATTTGATGGTGACCGTTTGTGGACTGCAGTCTTTAATTTGTACCACAGATTTTCAATGTGGCTCTGACTAAGCCACGCAAGGACATTCACCTTTTTCTCTTTCAACCACTGTGTGAACATTTTTGCCGTGTACTTTGGGTCATTGTCATGTTGGAAGGTAAACCTTCCCATTGCCAACTTTCTGGCAGAGGGTAGCAGATTTTCCTCAAGAATGTGATGGTATTGTTGTGGAGATTTTTATGGAGATGTATTTAATATGTATTGTCATAGTGTCACCCAGTGTTAGTACTTCCGCAACCCGCTCTAAAATAGCTGATTGGGGTAGTCTGAGGCTGGTTGAATCCCGTCTGATAGGGGAAAACGTCTTGAGGTTGGAGTGTGATGTTTGCAGGGTGCGGATATGTCCACCAACGGGGGCCCTCTGTGCATTAGCATGGACGATCGTTAAGGAGGGGATATGCTCGCTCTGCAATGACATCATTGGTTATAGGCGGATGCGCGCTCTTGTCTCTGCTGTGTCTGATCAACATTGGTTGGAATTCATAGCGTGCGTCTGCAGATAGCCTCCCTCCCCCATTCAATAATAGTATAATCTTAATATGCGTTATTCTATGGAATAGCGCAGAATAAGAATTCCTATCAACGGTAACTTTAGCCATCCTACGTTATTGTATTCATGTATGACATCTCCTGTTGGAAGGAATGTCCAGGTATTGCCATTTTCCTGTGAGAAAGGGACATCCTGTGAGGTCCCCGCCCATGGGGGAGGGGATTGGTTGCTGCAGCCAATCACCTCCTGTGTGAGATCTTTTGAGTTTAATAAAAGCCTATGATTAGGCGTCGGCTAGGCAGTCTATGCTGGGATGGCCTGACGATAAGATCTATGTGTGAGCCTTGCTTCTTGGATGAATGATGGGATGAACGGTGAGTGGATTTTAGCAAACTTAAAGATAGCATTATTGCAAGAGTGTAATCTAAAGTGTGTGCTTATAGAGCACAGGAAATATAGGCTGTGTGCTCTGCAAACAACCCATATTTCTACGACAGAATGGCGACTCACGGTTGGGACCAATTGCGGCCTCTTTGAGCATCAGATCAGCAGAGGAGGAGAGTGGACCTGCGATGTGATTGATGCGTGAAGAGGCTGTACTTTGAAACAAAATTTTTTTTTGTCTTTTTGAAATAATGCTTTAAGTTTGCAGTGTGTGTGCGTGTGTATGTCTGCGAATCCGATTGTATGCTTGTGAATTTGATTGTGGGTATGCCTGGGTGTGCCTGGATGTTTGTGTGAGAGAAGCTGAAAATGGCTGCCCCCATGAGGTTTAGCGGGGTGGGGCAGGCAACATGGCTATCACTGCCAACATGTTTGAAAGTTGTGTATCTATTGACTTTCCAATTTTCATTACAAAGTTGTGTGTAGTGTTTGTGCCTGTGTGAATGCTGATGGAAACTGTATATTGTGTATGAAATGAAGGTATAGATGTGGGATTATTCAGTCTGCAATGTGTGTGTTTGGCTGAGCTTTTTGTATTTCTCAGAGGTTTGTTTGTGAGCTATGTGCTTGAATGGGGGAAGGGCTTGCCCACTGTTTGCAATGGAGACTGTTTTGTGTTGCTGGGGCTTTGCCCTGAGGGAAAGACACTCTGAGCAGACATGCAGGCAACAATATACTGTATGTGTGTGGTGTTTGTGATTTCTATGAAAAATAGAAATGGTTAGATTGTGATTTTTGCCTTTATAGGGGACAAAGACACATGTCCCCATAAGTGTAAAAATATTTTAAGTAAAGAGTTTGGTTTTTGAGTTGAAAGTTCCCGCCGCATATCCAAGTGGCCAGGCATTGCTAGAAGGCAGACATAGTATGTCTCTGCAATGGCTTGTTATGGAAGCTGAGGCCACTGTGTGTGTGAACTTTAGGTAGAGAAAAGTGGTGAATATCTCAGAGTATATGAACTTAGAGAAATGAATATGTTTTTAATATTGTCATGTAACTTACATTTATTGAATGTGCTGTTTAGTTGGCAAAAGGGAGGCTAAGTTTGTAAGTGTACATGTGGTCCTTGTAGAGTGTAGCTGACACCTTTTTCAGTGGATTTTGTTGATAATTTAGAAAAGTTTCAATGGTGTAGTCAGTCTTTGTGGAGAAAAGCATTTTTGGTTCTCTAGTGAAGAGATCCTGGTTTTGGCGGGAAAAAGTAATGCGCCATTCTTGGTTTTTGTTAGCCTTGCAGGTTTGTCTGCCATTTTGAGGCACAGTTTTTCCTTAGCCTGTGGGTATCCTTTAAGGGAAGGTGCAGCCACCTTTCCTTTGGGTATGATATCATGTGACCATGCTGTGGCATTTGTCAGCTATGTTGCTGGTGGAATTTCTCAGCCTTTGGGGCAGATTTTGATGTTTGGTGCGAATATAGTGCGATCTTTTCTGCGTTGGAACCTGGTGGAGGCAATTTGTGTTTTTCTTTGTGTAGGGGAACCAATGTGGTGTTCATTGTGACGTCCCATGCTGGTTTTGGCGGGAAAAATTGCATGCGTTAATGGCGCCATTGTTGTCCATGAGGTGTGCGGTTTTCATCTACCATTTTGCTGTCCTGGCTTGTCGGCCATTTTGAGAGACGTTTACAGTTTGAGATAGGAAGTTCCAGTTTAGCAAACACGGCTCCTGAATATGCTGTATTGGCATTTGTTGATCGGCACAGTTTTCTTATGTTTTATGCGTTTACAGTTTGACCTGTGCACTGCTGGGAAGAGTAGTGAGACACCAGGGTGACATACTGAGAGACTGGTTTTTGTTTAATGAATTCGCTGGTTTAAATTGTTTTTCTAAGCATCGCCTTTTGAGTTGAGTAGAGTGGTATCTTGAAATAGCGCGGTCTTACCCCGAGGGGCCACAACGTGCTTGCGGACACACGCACATGCTGGGGCCTATTTATGGATGGGATCTGGCTGACCTACCAGCAGTTGGAGTGTGGGAGGAGGCCAACGCAGAGACAGGGACAACATGCAAACTCCATGCAGATGGTGTTAGGAGAAAGGTTTCTCTGTTTTCATTTAAGTGAATGTAAGCTATTGCAGGGTCAGCTGACTTTGCAGTATATGCGCGGCGTTTTTTTTTTGCATTGGATTTTGGTTTTAAGAAAAACTTCACTTTCCACTGAATTTTGATAGATTGTAAGACTAACAGAGTTTTTGTACAATGATGTGTTTTTATGTTTGGATATTTGGGAGTTTCCCAGAGAGCAATTCATTTTTTGGAACTTGTACTGTATAGCCATCTTTTGGCAGGAGTTTGTATTTTGAGTCCCAACTTATGGTTTGACTTCCAGGGAATGTGGGTCAGGGGGGATTCCCTCCCATTTGCAAAGGGGGGTTTACTCCATCATTTCCTTGACAAGGTTTTAAATGGTTGAAATATATATGATGTGTAGCCATGGATTTTTTGGAGTCTTGATAGACAAGGTGATTAAGGCCTCCCCTCCCCCTCCCTCTTCCTGAACAATTGATATGTAAATAAACCAGTTTGTTTTTTTAAGAGCTGAGCATAACCGGAAGTTTCTTTTCAGCATTTATATATCAGCAGAAAGTTAGTGGGAGGAGCTTGGGGTTTTTAAAGGTGAGCAATGAGATTTGTGCTTGGAAGGAAAATGGAAAGCATTTTGGCGTTTAAAAGTCTTTTATATTTTGTTCCAGTTTTGTGAAGTTTTGTACTGTAATACAGTTTTGGGTAGAGAGCAAACAGGGGGTATCACCATTATTTTATCATCTAGATACAGAGAGAGAAGCCACATTGTTCTGCAGGTGGTAAACTGGCGTAAGTGTTCTGTGAGGTTTAGTCTGACAACGCAGTGTATGGGTGTATGCATGCACAGTGAGGGGTAGAGGCCTAATTTGGGGGTTGATCTGTGGTTGTTCTGTAGTTCCAAAAGTGTTGGGACAACAAGCCATAAAGTTGACGCCTCGGTTAGGGTTTCTATTTGGAGGACTTGACCATATAGTGGTTGTAGTTCTGCAATTCACCGTATAAGAAGACACCGGGCGGTGATCTCCGAAATGGGTGCAACGGTTTAACCTGGACGCAGGTTTAAGACGATAAGCCGATTCGAATGGCCATGGACACAAGGAGGTCTGTGCAAAGGGAAGGAATGGAGGCTTCCCACAGTCAGACGGTCACACGGTGCACGAAGCCTAGTTTTGGGGCAAAGGCCTTTGAACCCCAAAAAGATTAACATAGGTGGTCCAAGCATACTATTTTGGGTATCCCTCTGGAATGGATGTAGTTCAGCTGCGGCTTCAGAAATCTGTAATGATGGGTGTTGATGGAGGTGTAGTACACGCTTTTGTGATTCTCAGAGGAGGAACGGTGGTTAAATTCTTATGCCCGTTTGTTTGAACTTTGTATGGCTGGTCCATGCAAGGTTCTCGAGCTGCTCTCGTGTTTGTCCCATTGTTTTTGTTTTTTTTCTATTGCTGAAAGAGTAAAGGTAGAATTCTGGCTGTTTTTGTTTTTTTCATGTTTGGTTTTGGAAACTATGAAGTATCTCCCCCACATTTGTATCTGAATGTTTGTATGTAGTAACGTGAATATGTTCGAACTTACCGCGGCAATCCTCCGATGCGTCGCGGCTGTTGTATTTTTGTAGGAACGGGAAAAGTAAGGGTTACAGAGGGTTTTGTTTGAATTGGTTTTGAAAGAATGTCATTGACAATTTACCAATGTACAGGAATGTCATTATTGTTTACCATTCTTTGCAGGTTAAATATGAAGGATGGAGTAATGATTTTGCTTATAAGTATTTTTTAGGTCCAAGGAGTTTGTACACAGAGAACAGGTGTATGTAGACTGCTGTACATATGGATAAATATATGAGTCTAAGGGAGGTAAAAGTATCATAGGCTATTTCATTGTTTCTTTTTTCCTGCACCACGCATTTCTTCCTTCAGTCTGTAATGAGGAAGAAAAGGGGGGGGAATGATAAATGTAAGAGTGACAGTTTTTTTCAAACTAATAATAACCTCTGTAATTCTAACCAAGTTTGTGCCAAGACTGTCTTTCTTTTGATAGAATTTGAATCGGCGAGCAGCAGTCTGGTGAAGTAGGTTCCCATCCCAGAGGCTAAGAACCTTTTGTCAATGGTTTCAGGTATTGTAAGCCACGCACAGGTTATGCAGTGACCACAGTCCCGATGTCTGGCTTATTGTCATATGAGAGTTGTTTGGATGTCAATCAAAATCAGGGTCGTACTCTCCTCATTAGCTGTCACTTATATTCTCGGCTGATGGGGTGGGTGCGATCGTTGTGACATGAACTTCAAAATGTCCACCAAAAGGTTTTCACGAGTCCCTCCTGGACCCTGACTCAGTAATCAGTTTACATTCTTTCCAACCAGGTGACTGAGTTGTTGTAAAGAAGCTTGAGGGATGAGACCACGCCAGCCACTGCAAGAAGCGGCTCAACCACACCAAAGAATGAGGAGTATCTTTGTTTATTTATATTTTTGTTGTTTAGTAAATTTTAGCGAGGGTAACGATGAAAAGCATCCCAAGTTATCATTTAAAGTGTATTACCTGACTAGCTCAGAAAGCGAACAGGACCGATGGTCTGTTCTGAGTCTTCACCGAGTTTTAGTCCCCAGCGATGACAGCGGTACATGCCATTTATGATGTTATTTTGGGTATGAGGAGTTTTGACAAACTAGTGAAGACTCCAAACAGACACTTGTCAATGGAATCTAACGATGTATTTTTAGAGGGTAAAATTGTTTTAGTTTTAATGGCTCTGCCTCTTGTCGGTTTGGGTATCTAGGCAGCCCACAAGTGTGTTTGAACTTTAGTTTGGTGTTTATGCGGATCTGCAGCTTATAAAAGTAATTCCCCCAAAGCAAGAGGTTCATGCGTGATGGTGAAGCTGTCCCAGCACCTTATCTCTTGGCCGATCGCGAGGATCTGATGGCGCAGGAAATTAAGAATGGCAGGGACAGCTAGAAGGGATTTGTTCACCAACCCCGACCAGGTCTGGGCATGGGGTCCTGCATGAGGGGGGGGGGGCTCGGGCTTGGGATACGATTGAACAATTCTCATCCATTAAGGATAGGGTTCTTCATGTAATTGTTGAAGCCAGAGCTGTAGCTAAGTGAAGGTTGGGAGTCAATTTTAAGGGTCTGGGAATCTTTGGGGATCTAATTTTTATTTTACAGCGGATCGTGGTTAAAGGAAGTGGGAATATATATACTCATGTCATTTTATTTCTATTCTTTCTATGTCGTGACGAGGTGCTCCTGTTGCCTGATTTGACGCGTGACCAGAGTTTCCTTGATGAGACGCCCCAAAGCCGGACCCACATACAAGACACAGAGGATCACAGACGGATCGGCGATTACTACAGCTCACCATGTCGTGTCCTCCTTTATAAGTCATGCCCCTGAAGAGTAGAGTCTACATGTCAAGCCGTGTTTTCCTTTTTATGGACTAAGGACTGATTCATTTATAGGTGTAAGAAGCAGATCAACTCTCATCGAGGGACACATGGGGTGCATATGACAAAAAAGGGAGGACTGCTGTGGAGATTTTTATGGAGATGTATTTAATATGTATTGTCATAGTGTCACCCAGTGTTAGTACTTCCGCAACCCGCTCTAAAAGAGCTGATTGGGGTAGTCTGAGGCTGGTTGAATCCCGTCTGATAGGGGAAAACGTCTTGAGGTTGGAGTGTGATGTTTGCAGGGTGCGGATATGTCCACCAACGGGGGCCGTCTGTGCATTAGCATGGACGATCGTTAAGGAGGGGATATGCTCGCTCTGCAATGACATCATTGGTTATAAGCGGATGCGCGCTCTTGTCTCTGCTGTGTCTGATCAACATTGGTTGGAATTCGTAGCGTGCGTCTGCAGATAGCCTCCCTCCCCCATTCAATAATAGTATAATCTTAATATGCGTTATTCTATGGAATAGCGCAGAATAAGAATTCCCATCAACGGTAACGTTAGCCATCCTACGTTATTGTATTCATGTATGACATATCCTGTTGGAAGGAATGTCCAGGTATTGCCATTTTCCTGTGAGAAAGGGACATCCTGTGAGGTCCCCGCCCATGGGGGAGGGGATTGGTTGCTGCAGCCAATCACCTCCTGTGTGAGATCTTTTGAGTTTAATAAAAGCCTATGATTAGGCGTCGGCTAGGCAGTCTATGCTGGGATGGCCTGACGATAAGATCTATGTGTGAGCCTTGCTTCTTGGATGAATGATGGGATGAACGGTGAGTGGATTTTAGCAAACTTAAAGATAGCATTATTGCAAGAGGATGAATCTAAAGTGTGTGCTTATAGAGCACAGGAAATATAGGCTGTGTGCTCTGCAAACAACCCATATTTCTATGACAGTATTTTGCCCCATCCATTTTGTTGCAAAGCAACAAAATGTGATTATTTTAAAGGGGGTGGTGACTCTTTTTCCATACCCACTGTATGCAAGATCAGAGTTGTAAACAGAGCCAAGGTCAGGAACAGGTGAGCCAAAGTAAAGGCAGAGTCCTGTATCAGGTCAGTGGCAAGCTGTGTTAGCAAAGGAAGACATATACAGAACACAAGCAAGGCACAGGATAAAGTTGGAAAACAGTCAGCACTGACACTGAAACAAAGCATCCTTTAAAAAGGCTGTCTGGCACCAATATAGATTGTGGACGTGCTCACACATTAATTGTTGTCTATGTCCCCCCTGGGGTGATACCTTCACTTCCTGTTTTGCACATGACAGGTGAAATCTCCTCAACTGGGGAAACAGACAGCAGTAAAGACAGATTGAAGTTATAAATAAACCAAAAAATAAACATTGGCTGAAGTAAGGCTTTTAGACACTGACAAAAAAGTGGAATTTTATATGATCAAGCAAAACGTACTAAAATATACAGTATAGCAGAGAAAAATCGAATAGCAGAGAATCAGTATGGGTTTGCAAAATATTGGTCTTTTAGGTAAGTGATCGATAAAATTCTGAATGGCAGCACTTTTAAACTAAACTGGATGGCCCTTTGACAGGAGAAAGATTCCTGCCCCTCTTTTTTTCAAATGTCAACTTCAGTGACAGTACTCAGTAGGGTTACAGTTGAGTACTATCATGGAAGTTGACATTTAAAAAAAGGACAAGTATCTCATTTGCCTTCCCTTACAAGGGTCCACCAGTTTTGTTTAAAAGTTCTGGCATTCTGAATATTATTTATCCAATTTGCTCATTAACCGCTTGCCGACCGCTGCACGACTATATACGTCGGCAGAATGGCACGGCTGGGCAGATCGACGTATATATACGTCGCCTTTAAGACGTGGCATTGTGAGCGCGCGCGCTGCTGGCGGCATGCACGCACGCCCGCCGCGAGCTCCGTGAGTTCGACCGCGGGTCCCGCAGATTTGATGTCCATTGGGAGTCCCGCGATCATCTCACGGACAGGAAGAACGGGGAAATGCTAATGTAAACAAGCATTTTCTCATTCTTCGAAGTGACAGGACACTGATCACAGCTTCCTGTGATCGGGAATGGTGATCAGTGTTGTGTCACACGTAGCCCATCCCCCTACAGTTAGAACACATGCCTAGGACACACTTAACCCCTTCCCCGCCCCCTACTGGTTAACCCCTTCACTGCCAGTCACATTTACACAGTAATCAGTGCATTTTTATAGCACTGATCGTTGTATAAATTTGAATGGTCCCAAAACGGCGCCAAAAGTGTCCGATGTGTCCTCCATAATGTCGCAGTCACGATAAAAATCGCTGATTACTAGTAAAAAAAAATAATAATAAAAATACCATAAAACTATTCCCTATTTTGTAGACGCTATAACTTTTGCGTAAGCCAATCAATAAACGCTTATTGCGATTTTTCTACCAAAAATATGTAGAAGAATACGTATCGGCCTAAACTGAGGAAAAAAATGTTTTTTTATATATTTTTGGGGGATATTTATTATAGCAAAAAGTAAATAATATTGCAATTTTTTCAAAATTGACGCTCTATTTTTGTTTATAGCGCAAAAAAATAAAAACCGCAGAGGTGATCAAGTACCACCAAAAAAAAGCTCTATTTGTGGGAAAAAAAGGACGTCAATTTTGTTTGGGAGCCATATCGCACGACCACGCAATTGTCAGTTAAAGCGGCGCAGTGCCGAATCGCAAAAAGTGCTCTGGTCTTTGGCCAGCCAAAAGATCCGGGGCTTAAGTGGTCAGGTAGACGAGCATTAGACGGCTCTTAGGAGAGTAAACACATTATGACATTATTGTAATTGAACTTATATGGTCGGTTTTTATGACGAGTTAAGTTTAAATATGGATTTTGGAAATACCATTGTTGTGATATATTTCAATTTTGCTAAAGCATTACATTTTATTACAGATAATAGACTGGTGCAGAAGTTGAAGATGCAAGGATTAGAGGAGAATGTGTGCACAAGGATAACAAACTGCTTGAAAGATAGAAGACAAATGGTAGTTGTTAATGGAACATGTTCCATACAGATAAAGTTAGCGGGGGGGGCACTACAGGAATCAGAGCTGGGTCTAGTTCTTTTAAGCTTATTACAGTATATGTAAACCCAATCACTAGGGATGAGCTCGGTGTTCGAGTCGAACGTACGTTCGACTCGAACATCGGCTGTTCGATCGTTCGACGAAGATCGAATGATTTGGGCCGTTCGCGCCAAATTCGAGTGACGTGAACGGCCCACAATACACTGCGCCATCACAGTGCAATCCCGGCGCTGTGATTGGCCAAGCATGCACTGTGACCCCGCATGCTTGGCCAATCACAGCGCCGGCAGCTAGGAGAGCCATAATTGGCCACAGGCAGGTTGCCTGTGGCCAATTATAGCTCAGGGTGTTTAGCACATGCCTCACACTATAAAAGGCCGCCAGCGCGGCGGCCTTGTGTAGTGTGTTCCGGCGCAGGGAAAGAGAAGGATAGGCAGGGACAGTGTCATTGCTATTCTTTGCTAAACCTTGTGTGTAGGGAGAGAGAAGGATAGGCAGGGAGAGTGTCAAGCCTCGTACACACGGCCGAGAATCTCGTCGTTAAAAACATGTCGTTTTTTACGACGAGATCCTTGGACAAGAAACTTGTCCCGGCCGAGTGTACACACGCTCATTTCAAAGAACCCGCGGTTCTTTGAATGGAGCGTACGCGGTGACGTCATCGAATACGACGAGCATGCGCTCGTCACATTCGATGCCGTCGCCGCCATCTTGGTTCACCCTACCTATGCCTAGGAAGCTACCGCGCATGCGTCGAAGTCATTTCGAGCATGTGCGGGCTTCCTGGCGAACAGGTAAGTGTACACACACTCAATTTTCTCGTTGAGAAACAGGCTGACGAGAATCTCGACGAGAAAATAGAGAGCAGGTTCTCTATTTTCTCGTCGAGATTCTTGTCGCTTTTCTTGACGAGAAACCATACACACGAACGAATTTCTCGGCAAGAAATCTCTGCCAGCAAGTCGTGTGTACGAGGCTTCAGTGTCATATTCTTTGCTAAACCTTGTGTGCAGGGAGAGAGAAGGATAGGCAGGGGACAGTGTCAGTGTCATATTCTTTGCTAAACCTTGTGTGCAGGGAGAGAGAAGGATAGGCAGGGAACAGTGTCAGTGTCATTGTTGCTAAGCCTCCTGCACAGTATACACCTGAAGCTAGCCCGTATTGCTGTGTTTTCCTGATGTATTACACTAACAGGCATTTGCAGCACTTACAGCGGGCGGAGTGTGCCTCCTGCACATTATACACCTGAAGCTAGCCCGTATTGCTGTGTTTTCCTGGTGTGTTACACTAACAGGCATTTGCAGCACTTACAGCAGGCGTAGTGTGATTCCTGCAAAATATACACCTGAAGCTAGCCCGTATTGCTGTGTTTTCCTGGTGTGTTACACTAACAGGCATTTGCAGCACTTACAGCAGGCGTAGTGTGATTCCTGCAAAATATACTCCTGAAGCTAGGCCTTATTGCTGTGTTTTCCTAGTGTGTTACACTAACAGGCATTTGCAGCACTTACAGCAGGCGTAATGTGATTCCTGCAAAATATACTCCTGAAGCTAGGCCTTATTGCTGTGTTTTCCTAGTGTGTTACACTAACAGGCATTTGCAGAACTTACAGCAGGCGTAGTGTGATTCCTGCAAAATATACACCTGAAGCTAGCCCCTATTGCTGTGTTTTCCTGGTGTGTTACACTAACAGGCATTTGCAGGACTTACAGTGGGCGGAGTGTGCCTCCTGCACATTATACACCTGAAGCTAGCCCGTATTGCTGTGTTTTCCTGGTGTGTTACACTAACAGGCATTTGCAGCACTTACAGCGGGCGTAGTGTGCCTCCTGCACTTTATACACCTGAAGCTAGCCCGTATTGCTGTGTTTTCCTGGTGTGTTACACTAAGAGGCATTTGCAGCACTTACAGCAGGCGTAGTGTGATTCCTGCAAAATATACACCTGAAGCTAGCCCGTATTGCTGTGTTTTCCTGGTGTGTTACACTAACAGGCATTTGCAGCACTTACAGCGGGCGGAGTGTGCCTCCTGCACATTATACACCTGAAGCTAGCCCGTATTGTTGTGTTTTCCTGGTGTGTTACACTAACAGGCATTTGCAGCACTTACAGCAGGCGTAGTGTGATTCCTGCAAAATATACTCCTGAAGCTAGGCCTTATTGCTGTGTTTTCCTAGTGTGTTACACTAACAGGCATTTGCAGCACTTACAGCAGGCGTAGTGTGATTCCTGCAATATATACACCTGAAGCTACCCCTTATTGCTGGTTTTCCCATCTCCCTGCAGGCCATTAGAATGTCTGAAAGGCAAAGAAGGAGAGGCAGACAGTCAGGAGCCAATAAAAGAAGGCAAGCAGGCTCTGTGTCTAGAGACAACAGTGCTGGTCGTGGACGCAGTGCATCGTCATCAGCACGTGGCCATGGGACACGCTTGTCCTTCTTTTCGGCAGCTGGACGTGTTGAGCCGCATCATGCCGAAGACTTGGTAGAGTGGATGACCAAGCCCTCCTCATCCTCCTCATCCTCTCTCACCCAGGCTCAGGGTACTGGCAAAGCAGCTGCCAAAGCGTCCTCTTCCCTCGTATAAATGTCATCATCAGTCACTCCTTCCCTAGACCCACCATGTCCTCCTGAGGAGTCCCCCAAACTGTTTGAGCACAGTGTTGGGTACATGCTTCAGGAGGATGCCCAGCGTTTCGAAGGGTCTGATGATGATACCCAGTTAGAGGAAGGCAGTAGCGTGAGAGCAGAGAGAGGGGATGCTCAAGAAGGACACCAATCTGGCAGTCATGTTCCAGCAGCTGCAGCATACTGCCAAATTGGCTCCAGTGATGAGGAGGGAGGGGATGATGAGGTCACTGACTCCACGTGGGTGCCTAATAGGAGAGAGGAGGAGGAGGAGGATGAGGAGGAGGCACATCTCCAATAAGGCAGGATGCCCTCGGGGGGCCAGCGTAAGGGCAGCACACCGACTGAATCACACCGAAGAGCTCCGCCTGTGCAGGGCGCTGCCTCTGCCCGTTATTCAAAAAGTTCTTTGGTGTGGGCCTTTTTTGAGTCGAGTGCATCAGATCACACAGCTGCTGTTTGCAACATATGTCTCAAGCGTATATCGCGTGGCCAAAACATCAGCCACTTGGGCACCACATGCTTGACCAGACATATGTTGACCTGCCATGCAGCTCGTTGGCAAGCCTACCTTAAAGACCCACACCAAAGAACAAAGCGGACCTCTCCTTGCACCGCATCAGCTGGGATCTCCAACCCCACTATACCTTCAGTCCTCTCTGAAACCTGCACTGAGAGGAATGCAGGTGTAGAATTAGGTGTGTCACAGCCAAGTACTTGCGGGCACTCTGCTAGCAGTACACCGACGTCCGATTCTAGCAGGCAAATTTCCCTGCCCCAGCTGCTGGACCGTCGAAAGAAGTTCACTCCCAGCCATCCACATGCCCAGCGGTTGAATGCTAGCTTGGCTAAATTGCTAGCGCTTCAACTGCTGCCTTTTCAGTTGGTAGACTCGGCCCCCTTCCGTCAGTTTGTGCAATGTGCGGTTCCTCAGTGGCAGGTTCCCAAACGCCACTTTTTCTCACGGAAGGCGATTCCGGCTCTCTACCGGCATGTGGAAGGCAATGTCTTGGCCTCGCTGGACAGGGCGGTCAGCGGTAAGGTGCTTATTACCGCTGACTCATGGTCCAGCAGGCATGGACAGGGACGTTACCTTTCTTTCACGGCCCATTGGGTCACTCTTTTGGCAGCTGGGAAGGATGCAGGACAAGGTGCAGTAGTGTTGGAGGTTGTTCCGCCGCCACGCCTCCAAAATGCTACTACTGGTTGTGACACACCTCTCTCCTCCACCCCCTCCTCTTCTTCTTCCTCCATGGCCTCTTCCTGTGCTTTGTCCTCGGAACCAGCGGTGCTCCATAGGCGTTCAAGGGGCTACGCATGTACGCAGGCAAAAAGATGCCATGCCGTGCTTGCGCTGGTGTGTTTGGGGGACAGGAGCCACACTGGGGCAGAGGTTCTGTCTGCTCTGCAGGGGCAGGCCGAGAGCTAGTTGACGCCACGCCAGCTTAAGCCAGTAATGGTGGTTTGTGACAATGGCACCAACCTCCTCTCCGCCCTCCGACAGGGACAACTGACCCATGTGCCCTGTGTGGCTCACGTCCTTAACCTGGTGCTGCAGCGGTTCTTGGGCAGGTACCCGGGCTTACAGGATGACCTGAGGCAGGCCAGGAAAGTCTGTGTGCATTTCTGCAGATCTTATAATGCCAGTGCTCGCCTGGCTGAGCTGCAAAAGGAGTTGAACCTGCCCAAGAACCGCCTTATATGTGACATGCCCACCAGGTGGAACTCAATGTTGGCCATGCTGCAGCGGCTGCACACGCAGCATAGGGCCATTAATGAGTACCTGTGCAACTACGGCACCAGGACAGGGTCAGGGGAGCTTGGGTTTTTTTCACCACGCCAGTGGGGCATGATCAGGGATGCATGCACTGTCCTGGCAACATTTGAGGAGGCCACGAGGATGGTGGGCAGTGACAGTGCATGCATCAGTGACACTGTACCTCTTGTCCACCTGTTGGAACATACGCTGCGTGGAATAATGGACAGGGCACTTGAGGCAGAACAGAGGCAGGAAGAGGAGGACTTCCTTGCCTCTCAAGGCCCCCTTTACCCAGACAGTGTTCCTTCTGTCCCACCCATCGCACAGGAAGAGGAGGAGGAGGAGGAGGAGGATTGGGTCAGCATGGAGGTGGAGCCTGGCAGTCAGCATCATCAGCAGCAGTCTTTTAGGGATGATTTACAGTCCCAAGAAACCCGTGGACTTGTACGTGGCTGGGAGGAGGTGGCTGTGGATCATGTCGTCCTTAGTGACCCAGAGGACTCCGGACCGAATGCCTCAGCTAACCTACGCTGCATGGACTCATTGATCCTGCAAAGTCTGCGGAAGGAGCCTCGTATTCTTTGGATCAAGGAGAGGGACCATTACTGGCTGGCCACTCTCCTTGATCCACGGAACAAGGGTAAGATTGCGGACCTTATCTTACCGTCGCAGAGGGAGCAGAGGATGAGACAACTCCGGGAGGCCTTGCAGAAAGGTCTGTGCAACGCGTTCCCAGAGACTGGGAGGTTACAAACTCCTGGTCCTGGACAACGAGTTGCTGAGGCTTCGGTCAGTCAAAGAAGGAGCGGTGGGGAAGGTGGCCATCTGATCGATGCGTTCAGACAATTCTTTAGTCCGCAGCCCCAAGGTAGGATCGGTTCCACCAACCATCGCCAGCGTCTGATATACATGGTGCAGGAATACCTAGGGGCAAGGTCAGACTTGGACACCTTCCCCACCGAAAATCCTCTGGCTTACTGGGTCTTGAGGATGGATCACTGGCCAGAGCTTGCACAGTATGCAATTGAGCTACTGGCCTGTCCTGCATCCAGCGTTCTTTCAGAACGCACATTCAGTGCTGCTGGAGGATTTGTCACGGATCACAGGGTGCGCCTGTCCACTGATTCGGTTGATCGACTGACCTTCATAAAGATGAACCAGTCTTGGATCACCACCAGCTACCAAACACCTGAAGCTGATATAACAGACTAATTTATTTTCAAAAGTCACATCCCTTCAAGACTGATGCTGATGCTGAGAGACTGTCCTGTTATGTTGACTGACTATCCTCCTCCTCCTCAATGATCCAATTGATGATGATAGCTTGGAAGAACATTTTTGTTTCTGGGTGCCGCCACCAGTGCCTAAGGCCCAATTTTTCAGCCCCTGTTTCACAGGGGCATGTAATTACAATTTTTTATGCAATGCTTTGCAGCAGGGCTCATTCCTGCACTCCAACTAGAGTATCTGGGAGAGGTTGCAGTGTCGTGGGACCAGCACCAGTGCCTAAGGCCCAATTTTTCAGCCCCTGTTTAACAGGGGTGTGTAATTACAATTTTTGATGCAATACTTTGCAACAGGGCTCATTGCTGTGCTCCAAGTACAGTATTTGTGAGGGGTTGCAGTGTTGTGGCACCAGTGCCTAAGGCCCAATTTTTCTGCCCCTGTTTAACAGGGGCATGTAATTACAATTCTTGATCTAATAATTCACAGCAGGGCCCATTCCTGCCCCCACCAAGAGTAACTGTGAGGCTTTACAGTGTTGTGTCAACACCACCACCACCAAAGGCCCAATTTTTCAGCCCCTGTTCAACAGGGGCATGCAATTACAATTCTCGATCTAATAATTCACAGCAGGGCCCATTCATGCACCCACCAAGAGTAACTGTGAGGGCTTACAGTGTTGTGTCAACACCACCACCACCAAAGGCCCAATTTTTCAGCCCCTGTTCAACAGGGGCATGCAATTACAATTCTTGATCTAATAATTCACAGCAGGGCCCATTCATGCGCCCACCAAGAGTAGCTGTGAGGGCTTACAGTGTTGTGTCAACACCACCACCACCAACGGCCCAATTTTTCAGCCCCTGTTAAACAGGGGCATGCAATTACAATTCTTGATCTAATAATTCACAGCAGGGCCCATTCATGCGCCCACCAAGAGTAACTGTGAGGGCTTACAGTGTTGTGTCCACACCACCACCACCACCACGAAAGGCCCAATTTTTCAGCCCCTGTTCATTAGGGGCATGCAATTACAATTCTTGATCTAATAATTCACAGCAGGGCCCATTCATGCGCCCACCAAGAGTAACTGTGAGGGCTTACAGTGTTGTGGCAACACCAACATGTAAGGGGCAAATTTTAGCAGAGTATATAGGGCAGGCCCCTACTTTCAAACATCCAACTTACAAACGACTCCTACTTGCAAACAGAAGGAGACAACAGGAAGTGAGAGGAAATCTACCCCTAGGAAGGAAAATTCTCTCCTGTAAGAGTTAATATGGGAAAAAGGTGCCTCCTCTCTACTGATGCTTTATCACCAATCCTTGTTTCAATAAAAAAAACACTTTTCAAAAACATTTGTCATTGGGACGGAAAGTGAGGTGAAATGTTCTGAACAGGGGCACAGACAGCAAAACAAATGTTACAGGGGTGATAACCCTTCCCTATGTTTTCCAAAAAGCTTAAAAATAGATTTTTTGGCTGGAGCTACACTTAAACAATGTACCTGTTCAAAATTACAAACAGATCCTACATAAGAACAAACCTACAGTCCCTGTCTTGTATGCACCGCCTGTATACGGCTGTTCAGAGTATATAGGGCCTTTTTTATTTTGTGTGCGGGGTTCCCCTTAATATCCATACAAGACCCAAAGGGGCTGGTAATGGGCTGGGGTGGGGGGGTAGCTATGCCATTTTTCTCAAAGATTTTCGTCCATATTACCGGGACCAGACATTACATTAAAGCCGCAACAGGTTTTAAATGTTTTTTTTTTCCTTTAGAAATGTAATTTTGTGCAGGGACAGTTCTAAACACGTGAAATACGTGGCACTTCACAGGCATACTTTAGACACCCCCCAGGTACAATATTTAAAGGAATATTTTACTTTTTTTTTTCACTTTATGCATCATTAAAATGACTGCTCCCGAAAAACGGCGGTTTTTAAAACTTATTTTTGCATTGATACATGACCCCTGGTGAAGAACCCGGGTTCCCAAACCCTTTTTAGGACAATAACATGCATAATAGTCGTTATAATTAGCACGTTAAATTTCGACCGTTCGCATCTATTGTATTTAAAAGGGTTCTAACGTTCGTGCAAACTTTCAGTCCGTTCGCAGGTTCTGGTGCGAACCGAACCCGGGGGTGTTCGGCTCATCCCTACCAATCACTATAATCTCAAATAAGCATTTTCCTCCTAAAGCTCAATTGTAGCCTGTTGTTAAGCATAAAAGACAAATAGGGGGTTCTTAAAAACCTCACCTTTTAAATGTCTTACATCTGTTCCTTATTTAATGCACTCCAGTGCCAGCCCAAAGGTCAAAATTTCCACAGAAAGCAGAAGATAAGACCTGCTGCCCTCTTTGTGGGAGTAAATACATTCTAATCTGCAGCTTTCATTAAATCAGATCTGGTAATCTTGTCATGAAGGTCCTTGTTCTGGTTCTTCTTGGCTTTGTCCCTTGATTCCAGATCTTCTATGTTGTTACTTTGTCACATACTCTCCCAATAAAGACTACACATACCTGTGCCAACACAGACTGCAAAGGCATGTTTCAATGTCTTAACCATCAGGAAGCCCAACTTGAGAAAAGGCATGCAGCTGTCACTGCAGCTTTGCCATAAATGACAAATAAAACTAAATGTTAAAAAATGCATTAAAGGTGAATTCCAGGCAATCAACTAAATGAACAGATGATATGCCAATTGAATATACTGTATGTGCTATTTTACTTGCCAAAAGATTTGTATTCCTGTGCACCTAGGCCTGAGATTTATACAGTTCTGCCACACAGCATAGTCTTGCCTGGCAGAGAAGTGGACCTGATCTTTCACTGATACAGTTCTATATTCCCTTACAAGCCTCCACCCACCTTCACCCTGTGAATGGACAGTGAAAGGCGGAGCAGCACACTGATGAACTCACTAGTGTCACAAATATAAATCACTACCTACAGTGCTCAAAACACCAAAAAATTGTGCAGATAAATACAAATCCTAATCTGTTAACATCATAAAATGTTGTGTGTCACAATTATCTCAAAATAAAGTGTCTGTGCTTAAATTAAAGTGCCATGTGCTGTGCCAGTGCTTTATATATGAGGTAGGTTTCTCCACTATTCCTTTCTATATTATTGCACGATTTCACTCTGTGCCGCATTCAGTGTCACCTCTGTGAGTCCTCCACCACTGAAAACTCACCAGATGGTTGTGACGCCTTTTATTCAAAAGGTAGGTCAAACTGCGCCTTTTACCCCCACTGATTTCAATGCAATATTCCCAAAGCACAAGTTCCGGTAGAGATGGCTCTATATATAAGTGCCTGCTGAAGCGACCGCCAGCTGGAACCGTGAATAGTCAGAGTGAGAGTTGTCACCAGCACACCATAGATCTCCAAAATAGGTCCAAAACTGTATTCAGCAATCCTATCATTACAGCAAATAGCAATGTTTCGGAGCCATGTAGGAGCCCTTCATTAGGCATGTGACCACACCTGGAGCTAGACGCATTCCTGATGAAGGGGTCCTGCATGGCTCTGAAACATTGCTATTAACTGTAACATTGTGATCGTTAAATAAAGCTTTGGACCCATTTTGGAGATCCATGGCGTGCTGATGACATCTCTCACTTTTACCCCCAATGGGTATCTCTCCATAACTGCTCTCTTGCAGTCATCAGTTAGCCACATTCATATAGGTGTTATATGAAGGAAAGAAAGGCCTCCGTAGTGTAAAATCATTATAAATTCCATAAAAAATATACTGCGCTCACATTATAATGTGCAGTAACCAAGGAACAGACCGGTCAGATTACTTTGGCAAGCTGGCTCTACTCTCGGTACAAGTTTGGATTACGTACCTCCTAAGCAACATCCAGGTTACCTTACAGGATATTGTCAGTTTCATTCAAAATGAAAAATACTGAAACATACTAGCAATTGCATCCTGTGATACCGTAAGTTGTGGTAACACACACATTACAGTAACATATACATTACCACAATGCAAAGAGGTGTTTAAGAGTATGTACTGTCTTAAGAAATGTAACATTTGTTCCTAAAGTTTTTATAAAAAATATATAATTTAAAAAAAAAAGTACAGTGAATAGTATATGTCTGTAATATTGTGATAATAGGAAGAAATCAGGACATTCTAAGAGAAAATAGGAACAAACTACTGCAAAAACCAGAGTTGCCTGAAATTTGAATTCATTGATAACTAGTAGAAGTATATGACCGAGACAAGAAACAGGAACAAAGGAAAAATGTGAAGGAAATAAGTAGTATAGAGAATAGAAATAAAGAATACAATCATTCCACTGCCTGGCCTACACAGTAAATGAAGGCAGCAATGTACCATCGGAAATAAAACCAAATAAAACCATGAGTAGCTGCTGCAGAGAGACATTATTATTCACTAAAGACATTTATGTGATCAAAGATTTTGTCACAGAAACCTAAAATTCTGAATTGTAAAACAATTTTCAAACCTATTGTTACATATTCAGCAGGGACTTGGGTACTAACAAAAGAAATGCAGACAAATTAAATAGGTGTAAAAGATGGATTTTAAGGTGGATTTTCTTAGGTAAGTTGCTAAACGAAAAATACAAATCATTGATTATATACATTACCTAAGAATGTCCAACTGTAGTAGGTATAGAGATAGCATTTTAATGATTGAAAGGGAACCTCAAAGAAGATTTTATAGGGAAATTCAAGGGGAAGAAGAAAAGGATAATAAAAAGGATATTACCAAAGAAACAATGGAAATCAAAGTGTAAATTACATGCACCTCCTATCTCATGTCACAACAGACAAATTGGATTAAATTATTTATTCTGTATTGAAACATGACTTTAATGAGAATGGAAGGTTGAGTCCTGTTTGGATTGATTTTTTATACATATGCTGTGCATGATGTGTATGTTGAAGAGATTTGTTGGGTTGTACTATTGGATGTAAATAATTTTATCAATAACCAGTTTTAAAGTATACTAGGATTGCATATGTTTATCATTTGTATCTTCAATACAAAATCAAGAGAATTTTAGGTGAGGTTCTTACATCACTGGCAGCTTCTACAAAATGAATCAGTAATCTCTAATGTGGGGTTTATTTACTAAAGCTGGAAAGTGCAAAATCAGGCTCACTTCTGCATAGAAACCAATCAGCTTCAAGCCTCAGCTTGTTCAATTAAGCTTTGGTAATAAAACCTGGAAGCTAATTGGTTTCTATGCAGAAGTGAGCCTAATTTTGCACTCTCCAGCTTTAGTAAAACAAAAAAAAAACAGTGTGCCTAAGTATACTAATTTTGACTTAAAGTAAGGTAGGATCGTTACAGGAAAACCTTAGAGATGGACCAAAACACATTATTGGGGATGAGAATTGATTGATGAAAATAGAGGCAAAATTATCCAATGGAGACGCTTGCCCTGGGGAGAACTGTCTATGGGGATTTCCATCACTTTAAAGAGATTTCATCTTTCTGTTGTATCTACAGAACAGAAGTAATAGGAGATCTCTTGAATTGGACACATATGCTGACAGGGTTTCAACAACTCCTTTCTTTATCCAAGATGAAATACACTTGCTGACTTTCTACTTAAAGTGCTGGTTTTCTTGATGTTTCTGACCTCAATACTATCTGAGCTACTGCCAAGCATGCAAAATGTTAAGTTAGAAGAGTCAGAACTTTTTATCAGCATACTTGTTCTAGGCCAGTGGCTCAGAAAGTACAGTGGCTCATCAACTTGACCTCAAGCAATTAGAGTTTTCAAAGGGATCAGGAGTAGCAGCCTCCAAAATTTTCCATTAAGCAAATAAGCAACCAAATTGTGCACAAGGTTAAGCAGAACTCCAAAAAAAAACATAACAAAATAAAAAATATTTGGGCAAATAACTCTACCAGGTGGCTGCTGTTCGCTTTTGGACTCAAGTGGCCAGACCACTTTTTGCAATTTTCACTATTTTATCATTTTTCAATTACAGCTTTTAGAGTTTGTAAAAGATACACCCAAATCATACATTTTCTAGAAAAAAAGGAAGGTACCACAAACTTTGTAGGTCTCATGATATTTGCACAAAAGTTTATCAAAACAATATTTTTCATAAAAATACACAAAAATTATTACCGCACACAAACACAACACAACTTGCAAAATGTCTACTAAATATAAAAATATAATGGTGTCTTTTTGCGAAAGGTAAAAAACTCAAAGGTACACAATTCTGTAGATAAGTAAATGACACCAAAAATGTGGAGGTTGGCTTCACACCTATGTGTTGCGGCAACATCCAATCTGCAGTGTTACTGCGTTTAACATTAAATAAATGCATTAAGTATAGAAAGGTTATTTTGGGACCTTTAAAGCGCATATGAGACAAAAATATAGAAAAATTGAAATTTAATAGATTAACATCTTAAATTGAATACATAAAACATTCATATAGCGGATCAATGGAATATACAGACAAAAGTGCACATCTGATTTATCTCTAAATGTTTCGCCTTTTGTGGCTTCTTCAGGAAATCTTTTACAGCAGGCACTGTATATAAGATGATCACTACAATAGAAAATACATATTTCAAAAAATGAAAATAAAAATAGAAAATACAAAATAATACAAAAATATTTATATGACATTGCAGACTTGAACAGAGAATATAACACAATTGATGCACTGATCTGGACACTAACCTGTGTATTCAATAGATGAACTAACACCATTAGTATGGATGGATATGATGGATCATTTGGGAGTATCATAGAGAGGGATAGAAAATGCTAGGAGGATATACCATGGGTCCATCTAAATAGATAAAGATAGATATATCTGAGGAATAGTTCCTCTATGATTGGATGCAAAGGAAATGGGTCTAGACGGAATTGCCACCTTAAACTGCCCACACTGAATACGTAGACTGGAAGAAAAACTTCAAATCCTTGTAACAGGAAAGAACCAACAGGAAGGGAGGTATTCCCTGAGAGCCTTGGCATTGATATCCCGGGTTTTCCGTAAAATCAAATGAGCAAAGATTCAAAAGTGTGTCTGAACAGAAAGCATAGGAAAAATCAATCGGTGATTCAATTACCTATTCGTCACAGGAGCGCACCTGCAAGGTTCCTTTCCTCACAAGGACCAGACACGAAATGAGTGGTGAAGGCCTCCTTTTATATCCCTCTCCAGTTCATTTGGCGCCAAATCATTGGCGCCAAAACGAACTGAGGACACATATGATGCTGAACGTTGAATCCCGCCGCACCGGAAGTGACGTCGGATGTCACCCGGTGCACCGGATTAAAGATGGATCCAAGGAACAGCTATATTGGCACCCCCTGTTGCAAACCAACAAAGTAGGTGCCTTGAGTGTCCATATTATACATCTGATCCTAAACCATTTCATACATTACTATATAAATCTTACAAAAATTGTAAGATTGAAAAATTCCTTTAAGATGGAGAATCAATTTGATTATAACCAAAGGAATATAAAGTAAATTAATGATGTAAATTTTGATTTTTGTTTACTTGACACGGCTATGATCCAGACCAGGGCACCAAGAGTATTAATAAACTGTCCAGTCCATTTTTTAATTTTAATACAAATGTTTTAAAGTTTAGAAACAGTTATAACTAAAAGAGAAAATCCCAATAACAATGGCTGTATCACTGTAGAAACGGCTTAAAGCTAAGAGATTAATTTAAGCCTGGGTGGATAGTAGCAGACAAGGTGTGTATCCATTTTGATTCACGTTGGAGGAGCACCCTATCAATGTCTCCACCTCTATCAAAATCAGGTACATAGTCTAAATCTAGAGCAAAGAACTTCATTTTGGAAACATCGAAGGCATGAAACAGTCCCATATGCCAACTGATTTGTGTTTCCATTTTTTCTTGTTCAAAAGAGAGACATGATCTCTGATTCGGTGAAAGAAGGGTCTTTTAGTTTTTCCTACATAAAATACATTGCATTCACATTTCATATAGTAAACAACACCCACTGTTTTGCACGTAGTGTAAAAACTAGGTTTGTATACTTGACCATTAGGAAGAGTCACCTCTGCAGTATTCAGAGGGAGGAGACTACATCCCTTAAATAAATGCAGTTTATGCAAAAATTGTTTTAACATTGTTATTAAAAATGTACTGTGATGCACTATAAAAATGCACTGCTGTGCATGTGCATAATACATAGCACCTTATGAATTATGTTCAATATAACTTGTGCCTGCTGATGTGAACGGGTCCCTAATCTGCAGAGTGAAATGCACATGTGCACATTTTAAGAATGTGTATTTTGTGTTTGTGTTGGGGGTTAAGTTTAGGTTCACATCTATGCGCTGCGGTAATGCATGAGTATTAATGTGGGTTTCTCCATGTATTGAAGCGCGTTTTGTTAGTGCAGTTCATTTGATTGAATAGGCAGCGACACAGAGGTAGCATTCAAAAGGTGCATGTACCTTTTTTAAAAATTGTTACCTTGTGTTGTTGTGTACTGCAAAGCATTTGTGTTAGCAAAGTGTGTTGGAATACCATTAACAATGAATAGCATTTCCTGTCGCATCATGGCAGCATACACCTTTGGGTTGCGGCTCCGCCCCTACAACCTGATAGGACTGTTTAGCTATTAAGCCCAGAGCGGGCCCCCGCCCAGGTATTCTCTTTTTTTTCCTCACCTAAGACCTGACAAGGACATCAAAGATGAAGAACCCCCTTACCGCTTCGCCCCAGCCAGGTTCTAGCCTCTCCTGGGTGGAAGTCCTATCCTGTACAGCCTCTAAATGAGCTCTATGGAAGGAACCCCACTCTGATGGTCTCAGGGGTATGTGCCAGTTTCTTTCTTACAAACCTTAAATAGGTTTATTAAGCAGCGACCTCCAGCTCTTCTGTGCACCCTTTTTCACTAACCTGAGCCTTGTAGTCCCACAAGCATCCTGGCCGATAACTGCCAGCTCTTCACAGACCTTAGTCTCTATAGCGGCCTCCAGCTCTCCTGGGTGTCTGTATAAAATCGGGCTTTCTGCGACCTGTAGTCCCATAGCAATAGAGGTATTCCTCAGGCTCTCCAATGTAATTCCCTGTGTATGCCAGTTTCCAAGATGGCGCCGGCTCGCTCACGACGCTACAGAGCATGTGCGGTCATGACGTCATCACTGGGCGATGGCGGCAGTTTTAAAAACCAAATCCTTTCTGCTGTTTTTTCTCTTGAACACTGCACCTGTCAACAGCATTTTCAGTGGGATAGATTGCACTGCTGTCTCTTCCTTAAGGTAAGCTTCCTGGATCTATTTTTTCCTTTACTGGGTTTCACCTTACCTTCTGCCTGCATGCTCATTTCCTACTATCTGTTGTAGGGGGGACTATATCACTCCTCATGGAGGTCGCTGCCCCGGTAGACCATCACCAGCCTAATAGGTAAGGGGGGGGAAGATTGGTAAGTAGTGAAGACTGAAAAAGAGAGCCTGTCACTAATGCTGTCTAAATTGGACAGCCCTATCAGGTCGGCCAGATCGTTGGATTCAAGATGACAAGAGCCATCTAGAAGGAGCCCAAGCCATAGACAAAGCCGCTCAGATCGCGGTAGAAGTCGCTCACGCACAAGACGAAGTCGCTCAAGTCGCAGAAGGAGCCGTTCAAAATCCCATTCACGGCACAGACACTCCTACAGGAGGTCTCCTTCACGCAGACGCTCTCCTCCCCCTCAGCGTTCCCGTCCATCAGGGAATTTATGCTGGGTTTGTGGTGCCATAGCACTTCTGGACAAGCTGGCCTGTCGCACATGCTTGGACGAAGCGAGAGAGCCAAGCAGAGAGCCGGCTATATTTACATGCCTGCAAATCACAGAATCTGAATCAAGCAGATCAGTGCAAGGCACTTCACCTGCGACTCCCTCCACATCTAAAAAGTCAGAACCCCTATCTGACAATGAGGACTTGGAGGTATCCACCGGTTTGACTTCTCACTTATAGAACCCTTCATAAAATCAGTGAAGGAAGCTATAGAATGGGAAGAGGAAAAAGAAACTCCGCAAAAAGCAAATAAATATTTTCCGAATCTCAAAAAAGAACCAGAAACCTTCCCATTTATCGAAGAACTGGAAGACTTAATTAAAGATGAATGGCAAAAACCTGAGAAGAAGACCAGTCTCAGCAACAGACTTGCCAAACTGTATCCGCTAAAGGAATCCAGTGTCAATCCACTAGTAACACCACCAGTGGTAGACTCCTCCCTGATGCGCCTAGCCCGGCACGTAACTCTTCCAATAGAAGATGCGGTCACATCTAAGGATGTATTAGACAGAAAGATCGATCTGGATCTTAAAAGAGCCTACCTATCCGCAGGTGGTGCCTGCAGACCAGCAATAACGCTAGCAGCAGTGGGAAGGGCTATCTCAAGCTGGTCCTCCAACGCTGAGAAGTTGGTAGCAGAAGGCGTGGAACAAGAGCGAGTAATCACAGCTCTCCAGGAACTCAGCCTTGCAGGTGATTTTGTCGCAGAAGCCTCTGTAGACATCATAAAGTCAACATCCAGAGCAATGTTAAGCTCAGTGATGGCCAGGAGGGCACTCTGGCTAAAACCATGGTCAGCAGACCCCTCCTCAAAGTCCAACTGGTGTAGGATCCCATTTGGCGGCTCAAACCTCTTCGGGGAGAAGCTGGACTCGGCCATTTCAAAAGTCACTGGCGGAAAGTCTGGACTCATTCCTTCAGACAGAAGGCCTAGACAACAAAGGCCACCTACGTTCAGACGGAGCCTCCCAGATAGATACAGGGAGGGAAAGTCCTATAAGCCCGGCAGGGAGTACAGAAAGAATTGGAAGAATCCACAGTCATCCTTCCTAAAACTCCAAAAGTCCAAGACCCCTACCCCAGGGGACCAGAAGTCTTTTTGAAGATGCGTCCGCCCAACCAGCTGTAGTAGGAGCCAGACTAAAGGACTTCAAGCAGGTTTGGGCGGAGATAATAAGAGACCCATGGACAGTGGCTACTGTCCAAGACGGACACAAATGGAGGTTCAAGAATCGACCTCCCAGAGACCAATTCGTCAAAACCAGAATTCCAAAATCCAGGGAAAAGAAGCTCATATTGGCAGAATATGTCCAAGATCTAATCCAAAAACAGGCCATAGTGGAAGTCCCACCTCCACAAAGGGGAAAAGGTTTCTACTCCCCTCTGTTTTTGGTAAAGAAAAAGACCGGGGATCTGCGCCCTGTCCTAGACCTAAAAAGTCTCAATCGATCAATCCTGGTGAAGACTTTCAAGATGGAAAGTCTACAGTCAATCCTCTATGCCATAAATGTCGGCGATTGGATGCTCTCTGTGGATTTAAAGGACGCTTACCTGCATGTTCCCATTCACACCGCATTCCAGAAGTTTCTCCGCTTCTCGGTAAACCACCAACACTTTCAGTTTCAAAGTCTTCCGTTCGGGATTTCTACCGCTCCCAGAACATTTACCAAGGTCCTGCTACCAGTAATAGCTCTACTAAGGGAGCAAGGATTGAGAGTCCACCATTATCTGGACGACATCCTATTGCTTGCAGACAACCAAGAGTCTCTTTTACTCCACCGAGACACTCTAGCATCCACCTTGCAAAAATTTGGGTGGCTGATAAACTGGAAGAAAAGCAATCTCCAACCTACTCAGAGAATGGTCTTCCTGGGGGCAGAACTGGATACCAGACTCAACACCATACAACTCCCTCAAGAGAAAATTCCCATCATAATCCAGAGGGGAAAAAGATTACTCTTATCCAACACACTCCCAGCCAGAGAGTGTCTCAGCATCATGGGGTCACGATCAGCAACCATTCCTATGGTCCAATGGGCCCAATGGAACACAAGACCTCTCCAGATGTCATTTTTGAGACAGTGGAACGGGGTATCGATGTCTCAGCGAATCAACATCCAAAAGAAGGTCAAACAATCACTATGGTGGTGGACCCGATTGCACAACCTAAAAAGGTACAAACGCATAGTTACCCCTCCCCAGGAGGTGATTACTTTGCATGCCAGCAGGGAAGGCTGGGAAGCACACTACCAGCATCTCGCAGTCCAAGGCCGGTGGTCTTTCGAGACACAGGATGTGGTATCGAACATCCTAGAGATGAAAGCAGCTTTCCAGGCTGTACTAGCTTTCAGTCCCCTCCTGAAAAGAAAAGAAGTCCTGTTGAAGATGGACAACAGGGTAGCAGTTGCCTATATCAACAGGTAAGGAGGCACCAAAAGCCGATCCATGATGCAGGGAGTCCGCCCAGTCCTCGAATGGGCGCAAGTGAATCTATCGGGGTTAAGGGCGATGTATGTCCCAGGAACCCAGAACCAACTGGTCGACACGCTAAGCAGAAACTTAGTTTCTAACAACGAATGGGCTCTGAGACACCAAGCCTTTTCCCTCATAGCAATAAATTGGGGCATGCCGGATATAGACCTGGCAGCGACTCCAAACAATGCAAAGTGCAGAAGGTACCTGACAAGAACCCCCTGCCCATTAGCGGAGGGGACAGATTGCCTACAACACGAGTGGAACTTCCATCTGGGTTACATCTTCCCCCCGACACCTCTCATACCGAGATTTCTTCTCAGGCTCAAGAGGTCATCCTCCACAGTGATAACAGTCCTTCCCTTTTGGCCGAGACGACCATGGTTTACCACTCTCCTTCAGCTGAATATAACGAGACCCTTACCGCTTCCACCAGCAGCGGATCTACTCTCCCAGGGGAAACTTCTTCATCCATCCCCGGAAAGGATGCATCTGACAGCCTGGAGATTGAAAGGGCTAGGTTCTTGAATCAAGGTTACTCCAAAAAAGTGGTAGAAACTCTTCTTCAAGCCAGAAGATGCACCACCAACAGTAACTATAAGAGGATCTGGGAGAAGTTTCTCTCTGTTGCACAGCAACAAAACTGGAACCCATCATCTCCAACAGTTGCGCAAATCCTTGAGTTTCTCCAGTTAGTCCTAGAGAAAGGCCTTGGATCAAGTACATTAAAAGTTCACGTGTCAGCATTATCAGCTATGACAGGAATCAAGTGGGCGCAAGAGCCCCTAGTTATTCAGTTCCAGAGGGCCTGCCTAAAGATAAGGCCTCCCAGAAAGCCTTCCTTCCCGACTTGGGATCTTTCGGTCGTACTAGAAGTTCTATCACACGAACCATTCTTTCCATTAGAAAACATCTCCTTATGGGACCTTACACTCAAAGTCACTTTTTTAATTGCAATTACATCAGCCAAGAGAGTCTCAGAGATGCAAGCTCTACTGGCAAAAGAACCATACTTGATTGTCTACCCAGATAAAGTAGTCCTAAGACCATCCGATCGGTTTATTCCGAAGGTGTCATCCTCCTTCCACTTCAATCAGGAGATTAACCTTCCTGCTCTCTCCACAGAACAAGGGGATCCACATCCTCTGGATGTAAGAACTAACATTCTAACCTACCTGTCAACAACAAACGACCTTAGGAATTCGGAAAACCTCCTGGTCATCCCACACGGCTTTAGAAGAGGTCAAGCAGCAACCTCTCGCACCATCGCAGCATGGCTGGTGAAGATCATCAAAAAGGCTTATTCACTGAGTCAAACGCAAATACCTGAGGGCTTAAAGGCATATTCTACAAGGGCAATGGCGACCTCCTGGGCGGCCTACTGCAGAGTGTCCTCGGAAACTATTTGCCGAGCAGCGACCTGGTCCTCAAGGAATACCTTTATTTCTCATTACAAGGTGGACTCTGCCAGATTGTCCACGGCAGAGTTTGGACGAGCAATTATTCAGTCCAACACCTCTATTCCATGTAAATAAAAAAATTGTCTTTATGCTCAGACCCACCCAGTCTGCGAGTTATTCACCCAAAGGTGTATGCTACCATGATGCGACAGGAAAATGGAAAATTGTATACTCACCTTTCTGTAATTTTCCTTTCGTGTCGCATCTTCATGGCAGCATACAGATGCCCACCCGGTGAGGTATATATATATACTAGAATACCTGGGCGGGGGCCCGCTCTAGGCTTAATAGCTAAACGGTCCTATCAGGTTGTGAGGGCGGAGCCACAACCCAAAGTTGTATGCTGCCATGAAGATGCGACAGGAAAGGAAAATTACGGAAAGCTGAGTATACAATTTTCCATTTTCACATCACACTAACTAGAACACCATGGGGAGTGCCAAATCGGATGGAGCTGTGCATGGTAGTCAATCGGGTTCTAACTTCAGCCTGTTCAATTAACCTCCCTGGCGGTATGATTATTTCTGATTTTAGGTGCTGAAAGCGGTACAATTATTTTGCATGGAAACTTGGCATTTTATATTGTAGGCCTGTAATTATTAGGAATAACACACTTAAATCTGTCCAAACAAGAGTCTAGTAGACATCCCGGGTATGATAAAGTTTGAAACACAAAATCATAAATTATATTATAATAAATAACTATAAATAATTATAACAAATAATAATGTAATTATAATAAAAATTATTCAATAATGTAATCAAATCAAAAACACTGAAATTTGCTCAGTTGCAGAATTGTCGCTGTCATTACTTTCAGTATTTTATGACGAATTTCCCCACAAATCGCTATCGCTCAATTCTGCAAGTGATTCTAATTTATTATCGCTGTTTTCTAGCTGGTCTAAAACCACTTTTGACGTAAACTGACACTTTTTGGTTGCTATGGACAATCTCCAGTTTCCAGGCAGAAAGAACAGTTTTTATAATATAAAACTGCATGCAGGGCACTGGACAGACCACTAGGGACAAAGGGGGTGTGTAATTATTTGATACAGTACTGTAATCTGTAAGATTACTGTATACTGTATGTATTGTGTGTTTTTACTTTTTTGAATTTGGCGCCGATCTCCGCCCCCGTGCGTTGCAACGCTCACAGGGAACAGAGCTCGGCACTGTGTGAATCGAGCGAGAAACAGCTCGCATACACAGCGGGGAGACATCGCAGGATCCAGGCGACAAGGTAAGTAACTTTCCCTGTATCCTGCGATGCAGCCCGAGTCTGGCTCGGGGTTACCGCTTTTGGTAGTAAAAACTCACCCCGAGCCTGACTCGGGAATACCGCCAGGGAGGTTAAGCATTGTTAAAAAAAAACGGAAGCTGATTAGTTTCCATACAGAGCTGCACCAGATTTTGCACTCTCCAGGTTTAGTAAATTACCCCCATTGAGAGAAAGTGCATTTGAGAGGGTTTGAATCAGGCAAACAGCTCATTACTGTGATGGCGGAGGTGAACAGTGGGGCTGTTTAGCAAATCAACCCCCATGTGTTTTCCTATGTGGTGTGGCAATCTTGCACACACTACTGCCCCACACAGATGTAAAAAAGGAATAATCTCCCTTTTTAAAATATTTTTTCATTTTTTTTAAATATTACTACTGTGGGCTTTAATAAAATATCAGGGTCTAACCAAACCCTGAAAACTCATAATAGTGAAAGATTGAGGACTTTTTCCTCTGTCAGGAACATAGTACCAGCCGTCAAGAAAATATATGTGCACATATTGTGAATATGCACACTGTCAGGCTAATGTGCATTAGTGTGCACATTGTCCTCTGCCCCCAAGCAAGCTATTTAAACCTGAACTCTGCACACGTTTCTTGCAAAAGGGTCTTTAGTCTTGCTCCTCTAATCCTAAACCTAATAATCATCCTGACCCTGTTACTGATCCATCCTCCACCTGACCTGCTTTTGGATTACCCTTGGCTGCTTATGCTGTTTATGTTTGTTAGCAACCTCGGCTTAGACTATTGACTATGCCTCCTCCCATTGAATTTGTGTCTTGCTGCCCACTCATTGATGAACTTTTCCTGACTCTGATTCTGCCTACGGCTTGGTGTCTTTCCACTTGGCTGTCATTAGACCCAGCTTGTGACCTGGCTCCACTTTTAATTGAACTTGGCACATCCACTGTGCACTGCCAGCTGTACTCCTGCTCACCTAATACCAGCGCTCTCAAGTTCCAATCCACAGAGTCAGCATTTTAGCACTTGTGCCTTTCCCTTGCCCCCTGCAGAACCTGTCTCAAATTCCAGGGGTGCTCAGACAGAAACTGTGCTAGAGGCCACCCTCGTCATCTCAGGCTCCGCATACAAATAAGTGACACTAACACTGTACAGGAAGTTCTCAGTTCATCCACAAAAGAAGTGATAGTAAACATGACCATTTATGTTATTTATCTCTTCATTTATGTATGAACACAGGGGTGATCAGCAATGAACAGTCCAGATGTTTATTCAGGACAGACAAAGGATTAGTAAATACATTGTATGACACACATATTTACAGAGTGTCTTCTCAACATCTTGAAAGATCTGCCTGTCTACAGCTGTCTTGCCTGTCACTGGATCCTCCCCATTGGGTGCCAGCTCCTTCTTCTCTGAACAGCCCACTGTCTCCACTTCTAAAGTCTGGGAGGGAACCAGTGGGGGGATCAGAGGGCACAGTGGAGACAACAGGCTATGTTGTAGACACAGAATAGAGCAGGGGACACAGAATATAGCTAAAGAATATAGCTAATCCTTCATCTTCAGATTTAAAGTGCAAGTGTAGACAAACAGCTAAATACATACAGTGTATACATTTTTTTATACCCAAAAATGAGTAAGCTGTTCAGCTAGTTTTTTTATCCAGACACTGAGGCTAACCCCAATGGTCAGGTTCTGACCATTTATTTTATCCACTGCGATCAAACCAATATAACCTGGGCTGTGATTGAAAATGAAGGAGCAGCAGCTCACTCAGGAGATCCCTTCCATGTTCTCTTACCCAATCAACAATCTCTATTTGTTAAATTTACAACACTGTGGAATGCACTAAAACCTGGTTGCCTTATAATGTTGTCCCTTTCTCTTGTGTATGATTCTTGCAATTTAGAGGTGGCTCTATATGATCTAGTAACAGTTTTAAAAATTCATACAAATGTTTCTCTACATGCTGGACAATCTTTGCATAGCCAAGCACAGTTCAGTTTGCCCAAATGTGCTAGGGCTGAAACATTCATTAGACAGATATAGAAAAAAAAATAGAAAAAAAGGTGCTTGTGCGCTTACCACTCAGTAAAAATAGAAACACTAAAGTGCAAATATTGCTGAACAAATTAAATATTAAGAGACAACTAGCAGCTAACTTCTATAATGTGATCAACATACAATAAAATAGTTTATATAGTGAAGCAGCGCTAAATGTCAATAGAAAGTGCTAATATTAAAAGTGCTATTAATAAAGTCTAACTTCTCATAAATTAAATAAATGGGGTGACAAAATCAACAATAATAAAATAAAATTAAAACGTCCAAACAGTGACTATGTAAATAAAGTGCTAAATAGACAAAATGGCAGTCCAGGAGAGAAGCAAGGATGGGTGTGGGAATACACCTTGTCTCATCAGAAACACACTGGATCAGATGAACAAATGATGCATAAATAATCCTCCCCCATAGACACCAGCCTCTCACCTCTCTGGTGGACCCCACAGGGTCAGTAATAACCACAAAGATCTCCACTGCTCACAATGAGAACTTCCAGTCCTTTTGCGTGACCCGAAACCACTGTAGGGATCTCCACAGCTTACCAGTGTTCTTCCTTAAAGCGAATCTTCCTGATGGACCCCACGAGGTCAATAATGGCCACAAAGATCTCCACTGCTCACAATGAGAACTTCCAGTCCTTTTGAGTGACCCGGAACCACTGTAAGAATCTCCACAGCTTACCAATGTTCTTCCTTAAAACGAATCTTACTCCATAATATTCAGAAAAAACCAAAAAGGGACTCCATAGTGAAGCATGTAAAGGAAAGCCCCAAGAAAAGGCGTTTATTCAAATAAAAACAGCTAAAAAACACGTTAAAAACCAAGGGGTAAAAAATGCCAAACAAAATGTTCATAAAATACTAACTTCCGGTTTACGGCCGCAAACCGGAAGTGGACGTCACTTAGGCTCCTCCCTCCCGACGCGTTGCGTCACTACACACGTGACTTCATCAAGGGCATAGGGGCCAAGTGACTAATAGGAGCTTATATACACTTCTGATCATCATATGCAAATTAATACCAAGCAATGGATTCTGGGAGATCAGTCAGGTCATTCTTGGTCTCCATGACCTGGACAACTACTGCCCAGAACAAGGTATAAATACAAACTAGATAAACTAGTAAATAGATAAAAAGATATACATTAAAGTTGCTAACGTCAAAACATTAAAACATTAAAACTAAATATTGCACAAACATTAAAAAAAAAAAATAGAAAAAAATTAAAGTTAAAATAAAAAAAAAAAAAAAAAATTGACGTAACTACTAAAATACACATCTAATAATTGGAAATAAAACAATTAAGATTAACTTTTAATATTAGCATTTTCTATTGACATTTAGCGCTGCTTCACTATATAAACTATTCATTAGACAGAGTTTTCTATTGATTTCTACTGGTAGCTTTACACTAATGGACGAATCACTGAAGAGTATCAGTAATGATTTTCTACTGTCCAAAAGATGAAAAAAGTGATAGATAGATCATGTATTTTCTTTTCTTGGCATTTAATTATATATAATGCTCAACTATAATTTCTTCCATGCTACTTTAATAAGTTATTTCCCAAGGCTTGTTCACCTTGAACACATTTTCTATGAAAGGAAAGCCGATTTTTGTTCTTTTGTCTTGGAGATATCTGTGTTTCCATTAAGCATGCATTCTGCTATTTGAGAATGAAGAGGATGGTTAAATGTAAGAAGTAACAAGCAAAACATTTTGCATATTAAGCTTTCAAAATGTATGAATGATGGTATTGTATACAGTGTTGTTGAAGGGCTGTTTTCCTGCTGCTTCATATCACTATGAATAATGAATGTGCAAATGTGAGAACATCAAACATTTTGACTTCACTGTTGGTAAATGGATAAAGACTCCCTCAAAAAAAAAAAAAGCAACGGGAGAATTATTTTGCCACAGAAGGAGATACTCATATCATTGACTTTAGACTGTTAGCCCATTAATAAAACAGTTTAGGGACCAACAAAAAGAACAAAAATACACGACCTTTACTTTAAGTTTTCATGCACATAACATTTTTTTTTCAGCTACTGTATAATGGCAACATTTGGAAGCTAAGGAGTTTACTGAGTGGTGGTAGAAACTGATTATTATTCCATTTTGAAAAACAAATATATTCAAATAAATTTGTGATGTTGCACACATTTCCAGCTGCTGGTAAAATCATCTTTATTAAAAAGCCAGGAAGATACTCGGATGCTTTTTGAGATGTCACAGTTAGTAAACTCATGTGATAGGCAAAACAGGTCTAAATATCTCCATGGTTCCAAATGTATTTATTTATTTTTTGTTAGACTTCCTAGAGTGCCCAAATGTTTGCAGAAAAACTGCCTTGAAAGCATAGTTCACCTTTACCAAAAACTGCTTGTGCAGATAATGGCCATCTGTAGCTAAAAACAAACTGTGCAGCTCTGACAAAAGGTGAATAATGCCCTTACTATAGGCAATTTAACTACCTTATGAAGCCTGGATGTTATTTAGGACGCTGCTAAGAAACCCCCACTCTTACTGTTCACCTCCGCCATCACAGGAATGAGCTGTTTCCCTGATTCAAACCCCCTCACATGCACTTTCTCTCAATGGGGGTAAATTACTAAACCTGGAGAGTGCAAATTCTGGTGCAACACTGCAACGAAAACAATTAGCTTCCAGGTTTTTTTTGTCAAAGCCTCATTCAACAAGCTGAAGTTAGATGCTGATTGGCTACCATCCCCAGCTGCACCAGATTCTGAGTGCATCAGTTTTATCTACCCCAGTGTTTGACAGCTCACTCCTGTGATGGTGAAAGTCAACAGTAGCAGTGGGGGAAGTCTGGGAAGTCCAACCCATCCCGGGCACCCCGAACGGGATCATCCTGTGCCCTGGTCAGGCCCCCTCCCCAGCCCGCCTCCCTCACATATACCCAATACTAGGTTATGAGGATTATAAATATATAAAGCACATATATTCATACTCTGGATTGCATATTGGATTCTCTACATAGAGTTGCTAAGACAACTACACAACAATTAATTAAGCCCAACCCCTAAGTCATACCTAATCACCTGATAATAAAATAAATACAAATAAAAAATAAATAAATAATAAAATCTAAAAATAAAATAAAAAATTGAGTACATAAAAAAACAACATATAAGACATAAGAAGAAAAAGAAGAAAGAGAGAATGGAGAAAAGAGAAGAGAAGAGGGAAGAAATCATGTGCCTACTGTAACGTTTATGAAATGGGGTGATTAGAGTCGATCCCGAGTCCCGACCACCAAAGAAATACCACAGTAATCAGCCCAAGGTCCCCACACAGCTTCAAATTTAGGGATTGTATTTGCTAAAATGCAAGTCAACTTCTCTTGCGCCATAATCCAAGAGATCTTATTTTGTATTGCCATCATGGAGACCCTGGGTTGCTTCCAAAATCTAGCAATAGTAAGTTTCGCCCCAAGTAACATAAAGTGGATCAGCTTCCGAGTGGGTTTGGAGACGTTAGGAATACAGGCATTGAGGAGAGCAATAGAAGCAGATCTGGGAATCGAGCACTTAGTGACCTTGAATATGAGGTTACAAATCCTCTTCCAGACTGACCTGATCCTAGGGCATTCCCACCAGACATGCACCATCGAACCCAAGAGTTGGCAGCCTCTAAAGCAATTGGGATCCGATGCTGGGTAGATGATCGCAAGCCTGGCTGGAGTCATCTACCACCTCATAAGAACTTTCAAGTTTGCTTCTATAAGGGAAGTGTTCTAACCTTGGAATGAGTTAGAACAAGCATTTTTCCAGGTGCCCAGGTCCCAGTGTAGCTGGAGGTCATCCTCCCATGCTGTCCTGTATGAGGATTTCATAGCTGGGCAAGTAAGCGAAGAGTAGACAACAGAAATACCTCCCCTTTGTCCCATGGCCAATCTTCACCAGAACAACAACAAAAAATGTAGCGCTAATGATATTAAAACAATAAATGCATAACACCCAAGTGAATGAATGAGATGATAACAGTCCAAGATTCAACACATAATATGTGAATGTGCAAAAGTCTCTAATGTGAATTTTGTGATGAAAAATCAGACAATCCAGGATGAAAAAAATGATTGAAGAAAAAACTGAATTATCCAATAGTCTTGATAGGGTGAATATAGAATGACCACCACCGAATCAAAAGAGGCTTACCGGAATGAGTGGACCCAAGTAAACGTACGTCTACGGGGTCAACTCAAGCTTTAACATGTGTCCCCGTTGGGGTAGGATCCTCCACTGGAGATACCAGAATGGAACTCGTCAGTAACTCAAGACAGATGACTGAACCGAATCTCGGGATCCAAAAACCACAGTAATGGTAGCCCAGGATGAACCAGCATTCAGAATGGAAAAAGAAAAGGGGGGCACATAGCGTGATACAGTCTTCAAACTATTTATTAATGTAGGTAGGAACACTTACATTACAGCAATGAAAAAGCGCTTTGGATATAATCAATGGCAGCAGTGGAGTCTCCCGACGCGTTTCACAATAAATTGCATCGTCTGGGGTATCTACACCAGAGCTCATAATCTGTAAACTTGGGAGGAAGAGGTTTCTCCTTCCAAATTTCATTTAAGAATTGTGAAATCTGTCCAAATCTAAGTTTTTCAGAATCCGGGAGGTCTAATTTACTTAGACAGTGAGACAAGGTAATAGGACCCTGAGATGTAAAATAATGTCCTATCCAATATAGACCTTTGTTCATCCACCAACTGAAGGCCGTGGTATCCAGTCCAGAGTAAAATTTTGGGTTATTAAAAATGTGAGCTAGCGGTTGTGCATCAGAAACTAGAGCAGGAAGAGAACGGAGTCTGTCCCAAAGGGCAAAGGATTGAGAAAGGGAAGGGGATAAAATGGGTGGTCTCTGTTTTTGTGTGCACCAAAGTAGGTAGTCTAAGGAGAATTGGGGGACAGCCTGTTCCTCTAATAATACCCAGTCCGGCTTTTCTTTATTTGAGTACATTACAGAAAACTGTGCTAGTCTAGCAGCTAAGAAGTAATTATATAAATGAGGCAAGCCCACCCCCCCCCCTTTTTCCTATGTAAATAAAGAGTGTTCTGGGGGATTCTGTAACCTGATTTGCCCCATACAAATTTGAGAATCTTACTTTGTAAAGATTGTAACTGGTCTTTCCTGATGGGAATGGGGAGGGAGCGAAATAGATATAAAATTCTAGGGAGTAAGGTCATTTTTATGGAGTTAATCCTGCCCAACCAAGATAGTTCATATTTGGCCCAATTTTTTAAATCTAAGGTAAGTTTATGTAATAAGGGTGGATAATTGCTTGCGTAAAGAGATTCCGTTCGTGCAGTTAGGGAAATTCCTAGATACTTGATAGAAGAAGGGCTCCATTCAAAATTGAATGACTGTCGGAGGAGGGAAACTGTGGGTGGCGGGAGGGATATATTCATTGCCTGTGATTTGGTAAAATTAACCTGAAGCCCAGAAACTTTTGAGAAATCAGAAATGACTTTGTATAGGCTCGGGAGGGAAGTAATGGGAGAAGTAAGAAAGAGGAGTAAATCATCCACAAATAGTCCGCATTTGTGCGTCTGATCCCCACAGGCTACTCCCTTTATGTCAGGATTTTGCCTAATGGCTATGGCCAGTGTTTCAATCGCTATGGCAAAAATAATAGGGGACAATGGGCATCCCTGTCTCGTACCTCTAGCAATATTTATCGGGGAGGAATAATATCCCTGCAAACGGATTTGAGCTTTAGGTTGGGAGTAAAGGGCTCTGATTACACCCATGAATCGTGGACCAAAGCCCCATCGCTCCAGCAGGGAAAGGAGATACTGCCATGACACAGAGTCAAAGGCCTTTTCCAGATCTAGTGCCAAAAGAAAACCCTGTTGTTTCTGACCTCCATCCCAGTTGGACTGTAATATGAAGACAATATCAATCGCCCTTCTCACTTGATCTGGGCCTTGTCTCCCTGGCATAAATCCAACTTGGTCCTTATGGATATATTTATTAATAAAAGAGGAGAGGCGGTTAGCTAGAATTTTAGTAAGTATTTTTAAATCATTATTAATCAACAAGATAGGGCGGTAATTGGAAACTTCTTCCGGGTTTTTATCCGGTTTTGGTATAACTGTAATGTAAGCTGTATTGAGTTGTGTACCCAATGGGGAACCTTGAGTTTTAAAATTAAAAAAATTTGACAAATGAGGGATGAGGGTATCTGTGAATGCCTTGTAGTAGGGAACCGACAATCCATCAGGTCCCGGTGCAGACCCCGCCCTTAATAACCGATGTTACCTCCTCAACCGAAAATGGAGTTTCAAGGATATCTCTATGTTACATATCCAAGGATGGAATTGGTAGGCCATCCATGAATGTGGTTCCCGAGTCCCTAGGAAATTGTGAAGGAGCGCTATAAAGTTTGGAGTAAAACGTCTGAAATGCTTCAAGAATCTTTTCCGGGTTAGCTGTGGGTTCCTGTCCTGCAATTTGGATCTTAGGCACAGAATAAATGCTCGTTCTAGGGGACAATTTGGACGCTAACATCCGACCTATTTTTCCTGTCTGATTATAAAATGTATTACTACTCCAACGGAGAGATCTCTCCACTTTTGTAGTGAGTACTAAATTGAGTTCAGGTCTTGTCTTATCAATTTCAGCCAATAAGGATGGAGATGGATTATTTTTATGTTGGGTTCTCAGGGTCCTGTAAGACCTCTCCAATCTTACAATGTCCGCTTCTCTTTCCTTTTTGATTCGAGTGGAAATTTGAATAATCATGCCTCTAATAAAGGCCTTTCAGGGCCACAGGGTTTCAGCGGAAATATCCTCTAAATTATTTAAGCTGAAGTATTCTTGAAGAGCTTTATCAATTTCTGCCTTTGTGGTTGGGTTGGAAAGAATGGACTCATTCAATCTCCAATGACCCCTTTTTGCCATACTGGTCTTAGTGCGAATGGACATGATCACCATGGAGTGGTCAGACAGGACCGTGTCTATGATGTGAGATTTAATTACTATCGGGAGTATGTAAGAAGGAACCAGGATATGGTCAATCCTGGCATAGGTATTGTGTGGGTGAGAATAATGAGTAAAGTCTCTCATTGTAGGGTTAGATTCTCGCCAGACATCCGCTAAACCTGTATCATGTAGTAGCTTGGCTATTTTCAGACTTATCCTCGTAGGTCTAGTGAGTTGGGCAGAGGGGGGTTTAGATTTATCCAACCCCTGGTCGAAAGCCGCATTGGAATCACCCCCCCCCCCCAAACTACTGTGCCTTCCAACAGAGGAGACAGGGTGTCCAGGATATGACGGAAAAACTTATCTTGTCCTGAATTGGGGGAATAGTATGAGATCAGAGAGTATAAGTGACCCTCTATTTTGCCCTTAACTAAGAGAAATCTACCCTCCGGATCTTTAATTTCAGGCATTGGCCAAAAAGAATTGGGGGAATTGGGGGTGTATGTATTTGGGGTTGTATTGCCTAGGAAAATGGGTTTCCTGAATCATGAGAATGTCAATACCAAGAGATTTATAAAAATCAAACATTTTTCGCCTCTTAATGGGGAAATTCAGTCCCTGAACATTATGTGTGGCTATTTTAAGTGAGCTCTGCATAGGATTAGCCATGGGAGTCAGGGAAGGTGCTGTGTCCGTCATCTACTTCACTCACCCCTCGACCATCAACCTTCTCCAGGTCCTGCAGGTAGTCCAGCCGGACAACTGGCTGTCGGGAGACCATATTATATGCTTGGCCATAGGAAGCTGAAAAATAGAATAAAGTTAGGCACATGATATAGGGTTCAGAGACAGAAAAGGAAAGAGAAGATCCGAAAAAGTAGAAAAAAGAAAAAGAAAGATTCTTAGACAAAAAATTGAAAGAAACCTCAAAAAACACAAAAAGCATAAAAAAGAAGAACGTTCTTGGGGAGATAAAACACCCCCCCAGAACCCCTACCAAGGTAGAACAAGTAAGGCCCATTCCCAAAGGGAAAAGGCTAGTGATGAGCCGAACACCCCCGGGTTCGGTTCGCACCAGAACCCGCGAACGGACCGAAAGTTCGCACGAACTTTAGAACCCTATTAAATACAATGGATGCGAACATTCGAAATCTAAAGTGTTAATTATAACGACTATTATGAATGTTATTATCCTAAAAAGGGTTTGGGAACCCGGGTTCTGCACCAGGGGACATGTATCAATCCCCAAAAAAGTTTTAAAAACGGCCGTTTTTCGGGAGCAGTCATTTTAACCACTTCAATACCATGCACTTATACAGCTTCCTGCCCAAGCCAATTTTGAGCTTTCAGCACTGTCGCAATTTGAATGACAATTGCGCGGTCATGCTACACTGTACCCAAACAAATTTTTTATCATTTTGTTCCCACAAATAGAGCTTTCTTTCGGTGGTATTTGATCGCCTCTGCGATTTTTTTTTTTTGCACAACAAATAAAAAAAGAGCGATTTTTTTTTAAAAAAATTAGTTTTTCTTTGTTTCTGTTCATTTTTTTAGTAAATAAGTACCTTTTCTACTTCAATGACGGGCACTGATAAGGCGGCACTGAAGGGCACTGATAAGGCGACACTGATGGGCACCGATGAGGTGGCACCAATGAGGTGGCACTGATGAGGTGGCACTGATGGGCACTGATGATGGGCACTGATAGGCGGCACTGATGGGCACTGATATGTGGCACTGGTACGCGGCACTGATGGGCACTCATAGGTGGCACTGATTGGCACTCATAGGCGGCACTGATTGGCACTCATAGGCGGCACTGATGGGCACTTATAGGCGGCACTGATGGGCACTTATGGGTGGCACTGATAGGTGGCATGGATGGGCACTGATAGGTGGGCACAGATTGGCACGGATGGGCACGGATGGGCACTGATAGGTGGCACTGATGGACACTAGTAGGTGGCATTGGTGGCACTGGTGCCCAGCAATGCCAGCCACCACACATTGTGAAAGTGCCAGTCAGCGCCCATTTGTGGGCACTGATTGGCATATTTTTTTTTATGTTTTTTTATTTTTTTTTACTACATGTGGATGGCCATGGGGGCCATCCACATGCTTGGGGCTTCCCTGGTGGTCCTGGGGGGCTTCCCTGGTGGTCCAGTGTGGGTATCCGAGGAGGGGCTGCGCTGATAAACAATCAGCGCGAACCCCCCCTGTCAGGAGAGCCGCCGATCGGCTCTCCTCTACTCGCGTCTGTCAGACGCGAGTGAGGAAGAGCCGATCAACGGCTCTTCCTGTTTACATCGTGATCAGCCGTGATTCGACACGGCTGATCACGTGGTAAAAAGCCTCCGACGGAGGCTTTTTACCAAGATCAGTGTAGCGGTGGGTCAGACTGACCCACCGCTCCACCGATCGCCGCGATGCGCGCCCCCACGGGTGCGCGGCAGCTGTTATCCCGCAGGACGTCATATGACGTCCAGTGTGGATAACTGAACCACTTCCCGGACGTCAATCTGCTATTGACGGGGCGGGAAGTGGTTAATGATGCATAAAGTGAAAAAAAAAAGTCAAATATTCCTTTAACCACTTCAATACCATGCACTTATGCACCTTCCCGCCCAGACCAATTTTCAGCTTTCAGTACTCTCACACTTTGAATGACAATTACTTAGTCATGCTACACTGTATCCAAACAAAATTTTTATCATTTTCTTCTCACAAATAGAGCTTTCTTTTGGTGGTATTTAATCGCCACTGGGTTTTTTATTTTTTGCGATATAAGCAAAAAAACAGCAATTTTTTTTTAAAAAAACACTTTTTTTTAGTTTCTATTGTAAAATTTTGCAAATAAGTAATTTTTCTTCATAAATTTGTGCCAAAATGTATACTGCTACATATCTTTGGTAAAATGAACCCAAATTAGTGTATATTATTTGGTCTTTGTGAAAGTTATAGAGTCTACAAACTATGGTGGCAATCACTGAAAATTTATCACATCTGATCACGCCTGATGTACTGAAGGGATATCTCATTTCTTGAGACACTAACAAGCGAGGAAAGTACAAATACCCCCAAATTACCCCTTTTTGGAAAGTAGACAGTCCAAGGTATTTACTAAGAGGCGTGGTGAGTTTTTTGAAGTTGTATTTTTTTCCCACAATTCTTGGGAAAATTTAATTTTTTATTTTATTTATTTTTTTACACAAACTGGTCATATTAACAGTTTTTTTCTCTCACACAGCATATGCATAATTGCAACTACACCCCAAAATACATTCTGCTACTCCTCCTGAGTGTAGCGATACCACATGTGTGAGACTTTTACACAGCCTGGCCACATACAGAGGCCCAACATTGAAGTAGCACTTTCAGGCGTTCTACAAGCATAAATCGCACATATCCTTTCTCAACCACCTATTACACTTTTGAAGGCCCTGGAGCACCAGGACAATGGAATTTTCCACAAAATGACCCCATTTTGGAAAGCACACACCCCAACGTATAATCTATGAAGCATTATGAGTCTTTTGAACGGTTCATTTTTTTCCAGAAGGTTTTGGAAAATGTGGAGAAAAAATGAAAATGCATTTTTTTTACACAAAGTTGTCCATTTATAAGATATTTCTAACGCATAGCATATACATAGCAAAAATGACACCCCAAAATGCATTCTGCTACTCCTCCTGAGTATAGCAATACCACATGTGTGAGACTTTTACACAGCCTAGCCATATACAGAGGCCCAACATTGAAGTAGCACTTTCAGGCGTTCTACAAGCATAAATCGCACATATCCTTTCTCAACCACCTATTACAATTTTGAAGGCCCTGGAGCACCAGGACAATAGAATTTTCCACAAAATGACCCCATTTTGGAAAGCACACACCCCAACGTATAATCTATGAAGCATTATGAGTCTTTTGAACGGTTCATTTTTTTTCAGAAGGTTTTGGAAAATGTGGAGAAGAAATTAAAATGCATTTTTTTTTACACAAAGTTGTCAATTTATAAGATATTTCTAACACATAATATGTACATAGCAAAAATTACACCCCAAAATGCATTCTGCAACTCCTCCTGATACCACATGTTTGAGACTTTTACACAGCCTGGCCACATACAGAGGCCCAACATCCAAGTAGCACCTCCAGGCATTCTAGCAGCATTAATTGCACATATCATTTTCTGACTACCGATCACATTTTTGAAGGCCCTTCATATATCTAACACATAGCAGGTACATACGAAATAACAAAAGATTACCTGTGGTTTTAGAAGTGCAGTGGTCCACAGAGGAGAGCATCGGTCCAGGCAGCAGGCAGGGATGAGGTCAGCGACAGCAAAAGCAATCATCCAGGCAGCAGGCAGGAATACTGTCCATAGTTCGCACAGGCAGAGATACTGTCAGCACAGCCAGAGCACAGCTAAAGCACAGGTCCAGGTAGCAGGCAGAGGTGTCCCGGCAGAAATGCTGTCCAAAGTCAGTAGAGGCAGCAGGCAGATATATGGTCAACACAGCCAAAGTATTGGTCCAAGCAGCAGGAAGAAACATGGTCCATAATGTCATGGGTCATTACAGGCAGTAATATGGTCAGCACAGCCAAATTATTGGTTCAGGCAGCAGGAAGGACCATCAAGCTTAGGGCCAGGGGGACAGGGGTAGAGGCTTCTCCCACCCAAATCCCTTTGAAGCCTCCGGGCAACCAGACCCTGTTCTTGGAGCACAGAAAACGAAAAACTGGTTTTCTCTACTCAGAACGCTATTCTGAAGCCCCTCACATATGTGAGACCCCTGTGTACTAAAAGTAGATGGCCAAAAGATCAGTCCAAGTGGCAGGCAAAAACATGGTCGATTAACAGGCCAAGGTCGGTACACGTGGAAGTCAGAAACGTGGTTTAAATCGGCAGGCAGAGGCATCATCGGTAAACAGGCTGAGGTTGGTGCACGTGGAGGTCAGAAACGTGGTTTAAATCGGCAAGCAAAGACATCGTCGGTAAACAGGCCAGGGTCAGTTAATTAACATGGAAGGTAGTTAGTAACATGGTAGCAGGCAAATAGGGAAATGGCAGTCTGTTAATAATAAGGGGAACTAATGGATGTATGATAGTTTTTGAAGCAATTTCCGATGCACAGGCCAGGTTGGGAGGGACAATCGGGACAATAATAGCTGGTGTCTCTTCTTACTCCTCCTCTGCTGCATACACGGCATTTCTTTTGGCGTTTTCTTCCAGATTCTGTGGGGGTGATGCTAAAGGGATAGTGTCGCTCGTGAAGCCGACTCACACTATCAGAGCGAATGCTTCCTGGGGCGGGATCTTGTTGGTAAATGAGGGCATCGATGATATCTTCGATATATTGGAGGTAGTGGTGTCGGTGATTTTGAGTTGCTTTTTGGTAGCAGACAAACGAATTAAAAAGGGCCATGTGAAACAGGTGAAACGCACTTTTTTGTGCCAATAACGGGACTTTCTGGTTGATAAGTAGGGCTGTAGCATCTGGTCGTTTAAATCCACCCCCCCATGTACAAATTGTAGTCGTGGACACATTCGGGCTTTACAATGGAGCCGCGTCTTCTTGGGATCTCCACCATGGTGTCATTGTGGATCGTAGAGAGGATGTGGACATCTTTCTTGTCCCTCCACTTCATGGCCAACACCTCCTCGTTCCTCATGGATGCCGATTCTCCAGGTCGCAATTTTTTTGTCAATAAATTTTGTGGGAATCCCTTCCGTTTTTTTTTTAAGGTACCGCAGGCCGGGGTTTGTTTACTGTAAAGGTGGCGAAAAAGGGGCAGGCTGGTATAATAATTATCAACATATAAATGGTAACCTTTTCCGAACAGGGGGTATGCCAACTCCCAGACATTTTTCCCACTGGTTCCAATATATGTGGGGCAATCACGGGGCTGGAGCTGGGAGTCTTTGCCTTCGTAGATCCTGAATTTGCAGACGTATCCAGTGGCTCGATCACATAATTTATTTCATTTTAACCCATACCTGGCTCTCTTGCTTGGTATGTACTGCTTGAACTGCAGTCGGCCGGTGAAATGTACGAGGGACTCGTCCACACAAATTTTTTGGTCTGGGATGAAAACTTCTTTAAATCGCTGGGAAAAGGCATTGATTAGGGGGTGTATCTTGTACAATTTGTCGTAGTTGGGATGATCTCGGGGAGGGCACTGTGAATTGTCATTGAAGTGGAGAAAGCGCATAATCATGTTGTATCTTTTCCTGGACATGACAGCGGAATATATGGGCATGTGTTGGATGGGGCGTTTGGACCAATATGAATGGACTTCGTTCTTTTTTGTAAGCCCCATATTGAACATAAGGCCCAAAAATAATTTAAATTCCTCCAATGTTAGACGCCGCCACTGGAACATGCGGGCGTAGGAAGAATCGGGGTTGGCAGCAATAAATTGGGATGCATACAGATTCGTTTGATCCACTATATTCTGCAGCAAATCTTGTGGGAAAAATAAACAAAAATAATCAAATTTAGAAAAATTTGTAGTGTCGGGCTGCACACCTGGCTGTGCGGTGAAAGGGGGGATGATAGCGGATCCTGAGTTGGCAGGCAACCATAAGGGGTTTGCCAGGGCATCGGGAAGGTAGGATTGGGGCTGGATTCTTCGGGTTGGGCGTGCATTTCCATTGCTTGTACTGGGCTCCTCTTCCTGGGGTATGGCGCTGCTGGTGGTGGGCAGTTCTCCTGATCTTGGTGCTGATCTTGGTGCTGATCTTGGTGCCGATCGCATTCTTTTGGGAGGGACGGTTTCCTCCGGGGACTCGGACTCTGAGCCACTATCCTCCACTGGCTCGTATTCCGAACCAGAATCGGATAATGGGAGCTCCCCGCTGCTCTCATCATCCCACATGGCAAGAATGGCATATGCCTCCTCAGGTGTGTAAACCCTTTGGGACATTATGGCAGTGCTTATTGGTGGGCCTGTGTAATGGTACTGCTGGTGGTAGTGGTGGCGGTCTGTGTGGTAGTACCGATGGAGGTATTAGTGGTGGGCCTGTGTGGTGGTACCAATGGCGGTACAGGTGGTGGTGGTACCGATGGCGGTACGGGTGGTGGTGGTGGCGGCGGTACCGATGGCGGTACAGGTGGCGGTGCGGGTGGTGGTGGTAGCGATGGCGGTATGGGTGGTGGTGGTACCAATGGCGGTACAGGTGGTGGTGGTACCGATGGCGGTACAGGTGGTGGTGGTACCAATGGTGGTACGGGTGGTGATGGTACCGATGGCGGTACAGGTGGTGTTACAGGTGGTGGTGGCACTACCGACGGTGGTACGGGTGGTGGTACTGGTGGTGGTACCGATGGCGGCACTAGTGGTGATACTGGTAGCGGGCCTGTGTGGCAGTATAGATGCTGGGCCTGGTGGCGGTACTGGTGGTGGTACTGGTACCGATGGCGGTACTGGTAGCCTGTGTGGTGGTGCCAATGGCGGTACCGATGGAGGTGGGCTTGTGACAGATGATTGACAGATGGGCTGATTGATTGACAGATGGGCTGATTGATTGATTGACAGATGGGTTGATTGATTGACAGATCGGCTGATTGATTGACAGGTGGGGTGATTGATTGACAGGTGGGGTGATTGATTGACAGATGGGCTGATTGACAGATGGGCTGATTGACAGATGGGCTGATTGGCTGGGCTGATTGATGTGCTGGGCTGTGTGACAGGTCCTCTTTATGGGGGGGGGGGGCGTGTTGTGCACTGTAAACTTATGTAGACAAACTACACTGAGCTAACTTACTGATCTCTTCTCTCTCCTCACAGATCGGTGTGTGAGGAGAGAGCAGGGATCAGGTAGTAACTCCTGTGGAGTTTGTTTACATTTGTGACCGGCTGTGATTGGACACAGCCGGTCACGTGGTAAACAGCCAATTCATTGGCTGTTTACTCTGATCGGGGACGCACTGTGTCCAAGGGACACTCGCCTTCCCCGATCCCCGCTCTGCAAGCCTGTGGCGGCGCGCACGGAGCGCGCCGCCGAGTTTGTTTTGACAGGTGATCGGCTGTGACTTTGACACAGCCGATCACATGGTAAACAGCCAATGAAATTGGCTGTTTACCGTGATCGGGGAAGCGCTGTGTCCGAGGGACACATGCCGTCCCCGATCACCGCGCTGCGCGCCCCCGCGGGCGCGCGCAAGGCATTATCCTGCAGGACATCATATGATGTCCAGTATCGATAATGCAACCACTTCCCGGACGTCAATTCACTATTGACTGGGCGGGAAGTGGTTAAATATCGTACCTGGGGGGTGTCTAAAGTATGCCTGTGAAGTGCCACGTGTTTCCCGTGTTTAGAACTGTCCCTGCACAAAATTACATTTCTAAAGGAAAAAAAGCCATTTAAAACTGCTTGCGGCTTTAATGTAATGTCTGGTCCCGATAATATGGATGAAAACCTTTAAGAAAAATGGCATAGCTACCCCATCACAGACCCCCCCCCCCCCCCACCCCAGACCCCCCCCCCCCCCACCCCAGCCCATTACCAGCCCCTTTGGGTCTTGTATGGATATTAAGGGGAACCCCGCACACAAAATAAAAAAGGCCCTATATACTCTGAACAGCCGTATACAGGCGGTGCATACAAGACAGGGACTGTAGGTTTGTTCTTATGTAGAATCTGTTTGTAATTTTGAACATGTACATTGTTGAAGTGTAGCTCCAGCCCAAAAATCTATTTTTAAGCTTTTTGGAAAACATAGGGAAGGGTTATCACCCCTGTAACATTTGTTTTGCTGTCTGTGCAGTGTACACCTGTTCAGAACAGTTCACCTCACTTATCGTCCTAATGACAAATGTTTTTTGAAAATTTTGGGTTTTTACACTTTTTTTCCCATATTAACTCTTACAGGGGAGAATTTGCCTTCCTAGGGGTAGATTTCCTCTCACTTCCTGTTGTATCCTTCCGTTTGCAAGGAGGAGTCGTTTGTAAGTTGGATGTTTGAAAGTAGGGGCCTGCCGTATATACTCAGCTGAAATTTGCCCCTTACATGTTGGTGTTGCCACAACACTGTGAGCCCTCACAGTTACTCTTGGTGGGCGCATGAATGGGCCCTGCTGTGAATTATTAGATCAAGAATTGTAATTGCATGCCCCTGTTGAACAGGGGCTGAAAAATTGGGCCTTTGGTGGTGGTGGTGGTGGTGTTGACACAACACTGTAAGGCCTCACAGTTACTCTTGGTGGGCGCAGGAATGGGCCCTGCTGTGAATTATTAGATCAATAATTGTAATTGCATGCCCCTGTTGAACAGGGGCTGAAAAATTGGGCCTTTGGTGGTGGTGGTGGTGGTGTTGACACAACACTGTAAGGCCTCACAGTTACTCTTGGTGGGCGCAGGAATGGGCCCTGCTGTGAATTATTAGATCAAGAATTGTAATTACATGCCCCTGTTAAACAGGGGCAGAAAAATTGGGCCTTAGGCACTGGTGCCACAACACTGCAACCCCTCACAGATACTGTACTTGGAGCACAGCAATGAGCCCTGTTGCAAAGTATTGCATCAAAAATTGTAATTACACGCCCCTGTTAAACAGGGGCTGAAAAATTGGGCCTTAGCCACTGGTGCTGGTGCCACGACACTGCAACCTCTCCCAGATACTCTAGTTGGAGTGCAGAAATGAGCCCTGCTGCAAAGCATTGCATAAAAAATTGTAATTACATGCCCCTGTTAAACAGGGGCTGAAAAATTGGGCCTTAGCCACTGGTGGCGGCACCCAGAAACAAAAATGTTCTTCCAAACTATCATCATCAATCGGATCATTGAGGAGGAGGAGGATAGTCAGTCAACATAACAGGACAGTCTCTCAGCATCAGCATCAGTCTTGAAGGGATGTGACATTTGAAAATAAATTAGTCTGTTATATCAGCTTCAGGTGTTTGGTAGCTGGTGGTGATCCAAGACTGGTTCATCTTTATGAAGGTCAGTCGATCAACGGAGTCGGTGGACAGGCGCACCCTGTGATCCGTGACAAATCCTCCAGCAGCACTGAATGTGCGTTCTGAAAGAACGCTGGATGCAGGACAGGCCAGTAGCTCAATTGCATACTGTGCAAGCTCTGGCCAGTGATCCATCCTCAAGACCCAGTAAGCCAGAGGATTTTCGGTGGGGAAGGTGTCCAAGTCTGACCTTGCCCCTAGGTATTCCTGCACCATGTATATCAGACGCTGGCGATGGTTGCTGGAACCGATCATACCTTGGGGCTGCGGACTAAAGAATTGTCTGAACGCATCGGTCAGACGGCCACCTTCCCCACCGCTCCTTCTTTGACTGACCGAAGCCTCAGCAACTCGTTGTCCAGGACCAGGAGTTTGTAGCCTCCCAGTCTCTGGGAACGCGTTACACAAACCTTTCTGCAAGGCCTCCCGGAGTTGTCTCATCCTCTGCTCCCTCTGCGACGGTAAGATAAGGTCCGCAACCTTACCCTTGTACCGTGGATCAAGGAGAGTGGCCAGCCAGTAATGGTCCCTCTCCTTGATCCAAAGAATACGAGGATCCTTCCGCAGACTTTGCAGGATCAGGGAGGCCATGCAGCGTAGGTTAGCTGAGGCATTCGGTCCGGAGTCCTCTGGGTCACTAAGGACGACATGATCCGCAGCCACCTCCTCCCAGCCACGTACAAGTCCACTGGTTTCTTGGGACTGTAAATCATCCCTAAAAGACTTCTGCTGATGATGCTGAGTGCCAGGCTCCACCTCCATGCTGACACAATCCTCCTCCTCCTCCTCCTCCTCTTCTTCCTGTGCGATGGGTGGGACAGAAGGAACACTGTCTGGGTAAAGGGGGCCTTGAGAGGCAAGGAAGTCCTCCTCTTCCTGCCTCTGTTCTGCCTCAAGTGCCCTGTCCATTATTCCACGCAGCGTATGTTCCAACAGGTGGACAAGAGGTACAGTCTCACTGATGCATGCACTGTCACTGCTCACCATCCTCGTGGCCTCCTCAAATGGTGCCAGGACAGTGCATGCATCCCTGATCATGCCCCACTGGCGTGGTGAAAAAAACCCGAGCTCCACTGACCCTGTCCTGGTGCCGTAGTCGCACAGGTACTCATTGATGGCCCTCTGCTGCATGTGCAGCCGCTGCAGCATGGCCAACGTTGAGTTCCACCTGGTGGGCATGTCACATATAAGGCGGTTCTTGGGCAGGTTCAACTCCTTTTGCAGCTCAGCCAGGCGAGCACTGGCATTATAAGATCTGCGGAAATGCACACAGACTTTCCTGGCCTGCCTCAGGACATCCTGTAAGCCCGGGTACCTGCCCAAGAACCACTGCACCACCAGGTTAAGGACGTGAGCCACACAGGGCACATGGGTCAGTTGTCCCTGTCGGAGAGCGGAGAGGAGGTTGGTGCCATTGTCGCAAACTACCATTCCTGGCTTAAGCTGGCGTGGCGTCAACCACCTCTCGGCCTGTCCCTGCAGAGCAGACAGAACCTCTGCCCCAGTGTGGCTCCTGTCCCCCAAACACACCAGCGCAAGCACGGCATGGCATCTTTTTGCCTGCGTACTTGCGTAGCCCCTTGAATGCCTATGGAGCACCGCTGGTTCCGAGGACAAAGCACAGGAAGAGGCCATGGAGGAAGAAGAAGAGGAGGGGGTGGAGGACAGAGGTGTGTCACAACCAGTAGTAGCATTTTGGAGACGTGGTGGTGGAACAACCTCCAACACTACTGCACCTTGTCCTGCATCCTTCCCAGCTGCCAAAAGAGTGACCCAATGGGCCGTGAAAGAAAGGTAACGTCCCTGTCCTTGCCTGCTGGACCATGAGTCAGCGGTAATATGCACCCTACCGCTGACCACCCTGTCCAGCGAGGTCAAGACATTGCCTTCCACATGCCGGTAGAGAGCCGGAATCGCCTTCCGTGGAAAAAAGTGGCGTTTGGGAACCTGCCACTGAGGAACCGCACATTGCACAAACTCACGGAAGGGGGCCGAGTCTACCAACTGAAAAGGCAGCAGTTGAAGTGCTAGCAATTTAGCCAAGCTAGCATTCAACCGCTGGGCATGTGGATGGCTGGGAGTGAACTTCTTTCGACGGTCCAGCAGCTGGGGCAGGGAAATTTGCCTGCTAGAATCGGACGTCGGTGTACTGCTAGCAGAGTGCCCGCAAGTACTTGGCTGTGGCACACCTAATTCTACACCTTCATTCCTCTCAGTACAGGTTTCGGAGAGGACTGAAGGTATAGTGGGGTTGGAGATCCCAGCTGATGCGGTGCAAGAAGAGGTCCGCTTTGTTCTTTGGTGTGGGTCTTTAAGGTAGGCTTGCCAACGAGCTGCATGGCAGGTCAACATATGTCTGGTCAAGCATGTGGTGCCCAAGCGGGTGATGTTTTGGCCACGCGATATACGCTTGAGACATATGTTGCAAACAGCAGCTGTGCGATCTGATGCACTTGACTCAAAAAAGGCCCACACCAAAGAACTTTTTGAATAACGGGCAGAGGCAGCGCCCTGCACAGGCGGAGCTCTGCGGTGTGATTCCGTCGGTGTGCTGCCCTTACGCTGGCCCCCCGAGGGCATCCTGCCTCGTTGGAGATGTGCCTCCTCCTCATCCTCCTCCTCCTCCTCCTCCTCTCTCCTATTAGGCACCCACATGGATTCAGTGACCTCATCATCCCCTCCCTCCTCATCACTGGAGCCAATCTGGCAGTATGCTGCAGCTGCTGGAACATGACTGCCAGATTGGTGTCCTTCTTGAGCATCCCCTCTCTCTGCTCTCACGCTACTGCCTTCCTCTAGCTGGGTATCATCATCAGACCCTTCGAAACGCTGGGCATCCTCCTGGAGCATGTACCCAACACTGTGCTCAAACAGTTCGGGGGACTCCTCAGGAGGACATGGTTGGTCTAGGGAACGAGTGACTGATGATGACATTGATACCAGGGAAGAGGACGCTTTGGCAGCTGCTTTGCCAGTACCCTGAGCCTGGGTGAGAGAGGATGAGGAGGATGAGGAGGGCTTGGTCATCCACTCTACCAAGTCTTCGGCATGATGCGGCTCAACACGTCCAGTTGCCGAAAAGAAGGACAAGCGTGTCCCATGGCCACGTGCTGATGGCGATGCACCGCGTCCACGACCAGCACTGTTGTCTCTAGACACAGAGCCTGCTTGCCCTCTTTTATTGGCTCCTGACTGTCTGCCTCTCCTTGTTTGCCTTCCAGACATTCTAATGGCCTGCAGGGAAATGGTAAAACCAGCAATAAGGCCTAGCTTCAGGAGTATATTTTGCAGGAATCACACTACGCCTGCTGTAGGTTCTGCAAATGCCTGTTGGTGTAACACACCAGGAAAAAGCAGCAATACAGGCTAACTTCAGGTGTAATATGATCAGGAGGCACACTCCGCCCGCTGTAAGTGCCGCAAATGCCTGTTGGTGTAACACACCAGGAAAAAGCAGCAATACAGGCTAACTTCAGGTGTAATATGATCAGGAGGCACACTCCGCCCGCTGTAAGTGCCGCAAATGCCTGTTGGTGTAACACACCAGGAAAAAGCAGCAATATAGGCTAACTTCAGGTGTAATATGATCAGGAGGCACACTCCGCCCGCTGTAAGTGCCGCAAATGCCTGTTGGTGTAACACACCAGGAAAAAGCAGCAATACAGGCTAACTTCAGGTGTAATATGATCAGGAGGCACACTCTGCCCGCTGTAAGTGCCGCAAATGCCTGTTGGTGTAACACACCAGGAAAAAGCAGCAATACGGGCTAACTTCAGGTGTAATATGATCAGGGGGCACACTCCGTCCGCTGTAAATTTTTATATATTTGAAAAAACTGCTACCAATATTTACAATATGTACAGTAGGAAAACAATATATACATTAACAAAATCCTGACACATAAAACTAATACATATTTACCACCACCCTTACCCATCCTCATCCGACCAACCCACACGTGGGTCTCATTATTTTTATTTTTCCCATCACCCTGGAAAAGAACAAGAAGAACACATCACCCAAAAAAAACAAAAACAAATAAATAAATAAAAAAAAATAGAAAAAATAAAAAAATAAATAAATCAAACCACACAAACCCTAATACTACATATTAACCCAACACTAACACCACACCCTAATATATATACAAAACCTACTACCTAACACCAACCACCCATCGGCTACTGACAGGCGAGAATGCAAGGTCTAGAATGCCTAAAGCCCTACTGTTCAGAAAAAAAAGAAACCAAAAGACCTAAAGGGGGTGAAAAGGACAGAAAGAACCACCCCAAAAGGAAGAAGGATTGGAGCCTCAGGGAGGCCGGAAGGAGAAACCCCTCCACAGCCGGGCACTCCTACTGGCCCCAACCCTCCCCCTCTCAAGACTCCTCACCTTCACCAGCTCCCGAAAAATATCACCCACCACCTCATGCGTGGACAGGACTTTGCCCCTAGTGGACACCAAACACCGAGCGTGCCATGTGTAATAGAGAGCCACTAAGCTGACTAAATAAAGTGACGACAACTCAAACCCTCTGTGGACCCTAAAGTTGCCGTACACCACCTCAGAATAGGTCAAGGATGAGAGTCGGGGATAACCAATGGCTTCCCCTGCCCCCTCAAGAACCTCAATGTTGAAGGGGCATTCGACCAAAAAATGGTCCATGGTCTCCAATGCCCCCCCACATTCTGCACGAGGACAACCTCTGTCCCCTAGGTTCTTATATTTTAGGTTTCCCCAGACATAGAGGCGTCCGTGGAAAGCCCTCCACGCAAGATCCCAAAACTTGCTTGGGATTCTTGGGGAATTCAGAAGGGCTAATCCCTTCTCGAGGACTCTCTCCGGGCAGTCCCTTAAAGACAGTGGCCTCAAAATGTCCGAGGCCATGACTCTTGAGTACAGCTCACGTCGACCCACAGAGCCCACCTCGAGAGCAGTTATCCGCCACTGCCTCAGTACCTTCAACACTTGAGGGACATAGGACGGGAGATACCCGTGCGATCTACGAAGATCACCAGGCCGTCCCCCATCCTCCCACCTACTCAGGAACAGCAAGAGCCAGTTCTTGCATGAGCGCTCCCACAGAGTAGGTAGGTCCACAAAGATGGACTGCAGGTTGAATTTCACAAAAATGGTGATGAAAAACACCACCGGATTGATCATATCCAGCCCACCGTGCCTCCTCTGTCGGTACGTGACCTCCCTCTTGATCAGATTTAGCCTGTTTCCCCACAACAGCAGGAAGAACAGGCCAGAGATCCGGGCATAGAGAGATGCAGGCAAAATACAGACGTAGCTGACATAGAGGAATTCTGGCAGCAAGTACGTTTTGACCAGGCTCGCCCTTTCCCTCAGTGACAGCTTCCAGCCCTTCCAGGCATTCACTTTCCGAGATGCACCGACCAGTCTGCGCTCCCAATTTAGCTTGGGGTAATCACCCGGGCCAAATAGGATGCCAAGAATTTTCACTTCTGGCTGGGGCTGGGGAAACACGTCCGGAAGAGCGAACTGCTCGCCTTCCCTCCCCAACCAGAGAACTTCGCTCTTGCCCCAATTGACCAACGAACCAGATGCCTCGGAGTAGCTCCCAATTTGCGTCTCCACAAAGAGAGCCTCCTCGCGGCTGGACACCACCACCGAGACATCGTCCGCGTAGGCCACCACCCTCACTGCCGGATCCAGACCAGTGCAAGGCTCCACCGGAACCCCCCAAACGCTTGCAGTCGAGCCTTCTCACGAAGGGATCGACGGCAAAGACGTAGAGAAGGGGGCTCAACGGGCAACCCTGCCTGACTCCAGAGTCCACAGCAAAGGCAGGACCCACCCAACCGTTGACAAGAGGAAAGCTCACCGCCCCTCTGTACAATACTTTCAGCCAATTCACAAATTGCTCCGGCAAACCGTACTTTCTCAGAAGAAGCCAGAGGTACTCATGGCTCACCCGGTCAAAAGCCTTGGCCTGGTCTAATGCCAGTAGATACCGCCCATCCCCCGTTGCCCTGCACCTTTCCACGGCCTCCCGGACGTTCAGGACGGCACTAAAGGTGCCCCGACCAGGAATTGCGCAGTGCTGGGAGACAGAAAGCATCTTGTCAGCGACTGCCGACATACGTAAAAAGAGTATTTTTGCCAATATCTTCCTATCTGTAGTGAGAAGGGCGATCGGGCGCCAGTTCTCAATTACAGTCGGATCTTTACCCTTTGACAGCAGGATCAGAGCTGACCTTCTCATTGAGGGAGGGAGCAGGCCATTAGCCAAACATTCATTGAAAACCTCCCCCAAATGAGGAGCCAACAGGCTCTTGAAGGTTTTATAAAATTCAGCCGTGAGCCCATCGGGCCCCGGCGACCTTTTCAGGGACAAAGAGTCGATGGCCTGCTTGACTTCTTCAACCGAGATCTCTGCTGTCAGAGAGTCTGGGAGACCAGGCCCCGCGCAAAGCGGGGTCTCATCAAGAAACACCCTGGCTTTCTCCATATCCAAAGGCTTCCTACGGAGGAGGTCTGAAAAATGGTCCCCGATGACACCCAGGATACCCGGTCTGGACCGGACCAGGGATCCCGAAGCGTCCCTCAGGCCATGTACGACCTTCGAACTCACCGCCTCACCACAGCTCTTGTAGGGATCCGGGGAGGAGAACTTCCCGTAATCCCTCTCAAGGACCAGGGAGGCGAGACGGTCATACTGACACCCCTTCATCTGAAGCTTCAGATCAGATATCTGCTCCTGAGGGCCCCCAGAAGAAACCAGGCGGTCTAACTGCCTGCGCAACTTCTGGTAGGCCAGGTACTTGGACGCCGCCCGGTACCTAGAGATCCTGTGGAAAAAGCCCTCCGACCTCTTCTTCACCACTTCCCACCACTCCTGGCGGGAGCAGCCGCTCTCAAGGAGCGAGGCCTGATCCGCAAGAAAGATCTCATAGGCCTCCCTAACCTCGAGGTCCTCGAGTAGAGATCCATTGAGACGCCAGAGGCCTCGACCCTTCTGAGGAGTGTCGGCCACATTCAAAGTCACAGAAACCATACAGTGATCAGAGAACTCCATCGCCTGCAACACAGGTGCCGCAAAGGAAGAGTCCCCCTTTAAAAAAAAACCTATCTAACCTACTCCTACTGCTACCTCGGGCATAAGTGAACCCAGTGTGGTTGGGGAGGCACTGAACATGCACATCCACCAACCCGGCTTCCCTCACTACACTATTCAGAAAGATACTATCATATCCCAGGGGGCCTGAGGCGCCTGCCCGATCCTTTGATCTGGTGACCATGTTAAAGTCACCACCAAAGACCACCTGCTGGGACGTGAACAAGTAGGGCTTGACCATCGTGAGGAGGCTCTTCCTATCCCTCTTGGTCTGAGGGCCATAAAAGTTGATGAGCCTAAGGAATTGCCCCCCCACGACGGCATCCACCACCAGGCACCTACCGACCTCCACCTCAATCACTCGTCGACAAGCCACCGGACCAGTCTTAAAAAGGACTGCAACTCCACTGCAGGGCTCGGCTGCAAGAGACCAGAGGGAGGGCCCACATCTCCACTCCCTCTTTGCTATATGCATCTCTGCCACCGATGCCAGCCAGGTCTCTTGCAAAAACAAAATGTCAGCTTCAACTCGGCTGAGAAAATCGAAGGCCATGAAACGAGCCGCCGCAGAACGCACACTTGCGACATTAATGGTCGCAACGCGTATTGGAGAGGGTACCGCCATCCTTAGTGATTTTGGCCTGCATTCTCCTCTGCACTTTCACCTACACCCCAGAGTCCTCCTCCGAATCGGTGAAGACCCCGAACATATTCCCTAGGATCACCGGGGGGGCCCCTCAGGGTCCCTATCAGGGACAACCCGGGGTCCCCTAACCCCCCCCCCAGGATCCTTCCTCCTCGTCCTCTTCCTCACCTTCCTCTGCAGCCAGCCCGCCTGGATCTGGCCGCCCACCTCGTCGCCGGAGTGCCCGCTAGAGGCCCCCATGGGCCTCTTGTGCAGGCCCCTCGATGACTCGGCCACCTCCATCTCCTCCCCCGAATCCTGGGGATACAAAAGAGGATCCAGGATGGGACGGAGGGAGGAAGGAGGTGGAGAGGAAGGGGGAAGAGGAGAAGAGGAACGAGGGGAACGAGGGGAAGGGGGAGGAGGAAGGGAGGAAGAAGGGGAGGGATGGGGAAAGGGGGGAAGGGGAGGGGGGAAAGGAGGAGGGGGGAACAGAAGGAGAAGAGGAGGGGGAAAGAGGGGGGTAGAGAGAGGAGGGGGCACAGAGGAAAGAGGGGGAGGGGTACGGCCCCCCGCAGAGGGCCCCCCACCCCCCCGACCCCCCACCCCCACTGGGCCCGGTGCCGGTGCACCCGGCCCCCCAGAAACAAGTCCCGGGGGACCCGGCACATTCCCAGCAGGGGCCCCCACTCCACCACGCCTGCGCCTCTGCCGCTGCGGCAAAGGCCCCTCTGGGCCATCAGCCCCAGGCCCTTCACCTGGGCCTGCCTGGGGCGCCTGGGGCGGGAGACCCCCCCCTCCGGTGCGTCATCTGGGCCTGGCCCATCCCCATCAGCCGCACGCCCCCTAAAAGCCTTGGGGCAGCGGCTGAATGGGTGGCCGGACACCCCACAGAGGTTGCAGACAATAAGTCTACAAGTCTCCGAGGAGTGCCCAGGCCTGTTGCACCTGACGCACCGGGGTGTTGTGCAGTCTGCACTTAAATGGGTGGGACTCCCACACTTAAAACAGCGACGGGGCTGACCGGGGTAAAAGACCAGGATCCTATCTCTCCCAATGAAAGCGCTGCCAGGGACATGGGTCACACCAGTTCCCTGGCGCTTGAGACAGATCCTGGTCGCCCACGCCCCGGTCCAGACCCCGCGCTCATCCAGGTTTTTGCGCAGGGGAGACTGCAGCTGCCCATACCTCCCCAACCAGGTGGCAATGTCCTCAGGTGGGAGGGATTCATTCCTGACCAGAATGGTCAGGGACTTGATGTCCTCCTGCCTGGACAGGGGGACCACCTTAAAAGACCTCCAAGGCTCCGACCTCTTCAGGAGCTCATACACAGTAAGGAAGAGCTCCATTAGCACCAAGGAGGAAAAACTCACATCAAACTCCTTGGTGCCCGTGGGATGGATCACTGCGAAGAGGTCGGCTACCTTAAAGTTGGCCCCCTTCAGCAGAAGATCTACCACCTGCCCCCTGCTGGGGCACTGTCCAGGTCCCTCCCACCGCAGCTGCACAACATTGCGCCTGCGCCTCTCCGGACCCCCCCGTACCCCTCGACCACGGGTTCACCCCCTGGAGCTGGTCTGCGGGGGGAACCCGGAAGTTTTGGGCACCAAACCGGTCGTACAGGGGGGCCAAAGGGACGCTGGTCCCTGCCACCCGGGCAAAAGACCTGGATTCCCTGAGCGCCCCAAGCAGCTCTGCCTCCTGGACCTGATCTAACGCCCCCCAGCCTGAATGCCGGAAGCACCCTCCGCCGCCTCACCAGAGGTACCCTCAGAGGGCACTCCAGCATCCTCGGCCGACACACCAACCGGGGGAACCCCCCGGCCCAATCCTGCCGGGGGGGTCCCTCCCATCCACCGCCCCCCCGGAGCAAGCCACACCCACAACAACCCTCCTCCTAACACTGGGAGGAGGGTCTACCACTGGGGCCCCACTGGAGCAGCGGGCATGAGCCCCAGATGGCTCCTCCCCCTGCTCCTGCGGCTGTGGCCGCTCCTTCCCCTTTTCTAATTGTCCCTCCTGGGACTCCATACCCTTAATGAAGGCCAAGGCTGGGTGATCCCCAAAAAGTTCCCCAGCCTCGGCCTCACTCCACCTGCCCACTCTTTGAGCAGCACTCAGGTCCCCAGACGAATCCATGAGGTCTATCAAATCCCCTCCTGCCAATCCTCCACATACCTCGGCCATCTCCTGATCATTCAGGCCGTCAGAGGCCGCCACCCGGAAGTGCTTCTGGCTGCCCCCAACCACTTCCGGTATAGACCCTACTTCCGGGTCAGCCCGCCCGCCCACTTCTGGTTCACGCTGGCCAGGGAAACCGTAAGTGGTCATAGAAGCACTTCCCGACCTTCCCGGCTCCACCTCCCGCCCGGACTCCCGCCCAAACTCCTCCCCCCGACCATCCAGCCCACCAGAGCCATGCCCCAAGGCCCCGCCCCTACTGTCAGCAAAGGTGGTTGTTTTTACTGGCGCCAAACCATCCCCTGGTTGTGCAGCAGTTTGTTGTTGCTCACTGCACTTTGGTAATGGCTTCCCCCCCTCCTCCCCATCGCACCTTGCAGCCTTCACATTCCCATCATCAATACATAGTCTTTCAACACTTCCTGCTTGGGTTTGTCCATATCCATGATTGCCAGACCCCTCTCCCTCCTCCACAGCATGAGCGGCACAGGCAGGATCCATCATTAGCAGTGGTCTGCCTTGTACCTGGCTGCATGCGGGAATCACAGGGGTCATTAGGGTCTTAACAACAGCAGCATGCTTAAGAGTCTTTGCAGCAACAGTCTCAGGCCTGATCCGTGGGAGCGGTGTGAGAACCACCACTGGGGTGCACCCCAGCTTTCCCATCCCCACTGAATCTCCCTCAGCATTCCCCCCGGTGTTCCCCTCCTGATTTCCCCTAGCTGTATCCTCAGGTACCCTACCTGAGCCTGCCTGAGTGCTGGTAGCTTTTTCTGACCCGAGCACCGCAAGGTCCCGGGGACCCTCCACAGCCAGGTTACCAGGGACTACGCTTCCCGGGGGAAGGGGGGTGGGGGGGGAGGGAGGGGGGAAGGTTCTTCACCAGCTCTGTTTCCAGCTCCACCGGCCGATCCTCCTGGGCATGATGTATTCATAGGTCTTTCCTCCGGCTGCTGTACTTGCTGGCTCCGCTGTTTGCTGCGCCTGACAGCCTGGGATCCTTCTCTGCTGGCCCTTTTCAGCTCATCCCTTATTTCCAAAAGGAAGTCGGTCTCACCTCGTCCCCTCTCACAGAGGCCACCCAGCAGGCCCCAGAGTTCCCCACACTGGTCTTTCAGGGAGTTAATGGCCACACTGAACTCCCCCCTCCTGAAGCTGCTGGTCCGGTCCCTGCGATTCCGCAGGTCGGTCAGCACTGCAGACTTCCCACAGAAGGCCCGGCTGGCCTTCTGGATTAAATCCTTGATTCTTGCGATCCTTCGCTGCACCTTAGCCGGACCTTCCCCAGGCTGGGCCAGAGTCCAATCAAGCAACTCGTGCTGGGTCTTCAAAAACAATGTCTCCTCCCTGGACAGGTCTTTAATCCCTAGGGAGGAGGCAGCAACATCAGGCCGGGAAAGCTGCCCCGGTCCTGGGCTGGAGGAGGCCATCACACCCCCTCCTCCTGGAGCTCCAGGAGCTCCCTACAGGCACGTCCTCACAGTCCAAACTCCTGCAGCAACTGAATCACTCCTCCCGCTGTAAGTGCTGCAGATGCCTGTTGGTGTAACACACCAGGAAAAAGCAGCAATACGGGCTAACTTCAGGTGTAATATGATCAGGAGGCACACTCCGCCCGCTGTAAGTGCCGCAAATGCCTGTTGGTGTAACACACCAGGAAAAAGCAGCAATACAGGCTAACTTCAGGTGTAATATGATCAGGAGGCACACTCCGCCCGCTGTAAGTGCCGCAAAAGCCTGTTGGTGTAACACACCAGGAAAAAGCAGCAATACAGGCTAACTTCAGGTGTAATATGATCAGGAGGCACACTCCGCCCGCTGTAAGTGCCGCAAATGCCTGTTGGTGTAACACACCAGGAAAAAGCAGCAATACGGGCTAACTTCAGGTGTATAATGTGCAGGAGGCTTAGCAACAATGACACTGTCCCCTGCCTATCCTTCTCTCTCCCTGCACACAAGGTTTATCAAAGTATATGACACTGACACTCTCCCTGCCTATCCTTCTCTCTCCCTGCACACAAGGTTTAGCAAAGAATATGACACTGACACTGTCCCCTGCCTATCCTTCTCTCTCCCTGCACACAAGGTTTATCAATGTATATGACACTGACACTCTCCCTGCCTATCCTTCTCTCTCCCTACACACAAGGTTTAGCAAAGTATATGACACTGACACTCTCCCTGCCTATCCTTCTCTGTCCCTACACATAAGGTTTAGCAAAGAATAGATTTGACACTGTCCCTGCCTATCCTTCACTTTCCCTGCTCCGGAACACACTACACGAGGCCGCCGCGCTGGCGGCCTTTTATAGTTTGGGGCGTGTACTAAACCCCCTCAGCTATAATTGGCCACAGGCATCCTGCCTGTGGCCAATCATTGCTCTCCTCGCTGCCGGCGCTGTGATTGGCCAAGCATGCAGGATCACAGTGCATGCTTGGCCAATCACAGCGCCGGGATTACACTGCGATGGCGCAGTGTATTGTGGGCCGTTTGTGTCACTCGAATTTGGTGCGAACGGCCCAAATCGTTCGTTGTTCGCCGAACGCGCGAACAGCCGATGTTCGAGTCGAACCTATGTTCGACTCGAACACCGAGCTCATCCCTAGAAAAGGCTACCCTTCCCCCAAAGCCCTCTAGGAGTCTCGAGGGAAAGGTGGAAGCACATGGGGCCCACCCCAGCCAGGGCATCCCTGAAAAATAATAAAGCCAAAAATGTATATTTTACAAAAACCATCTGCAATGCAGGAACTTAAAAACTAGGACAAAAATTTTGCAGTCCCTATCCACCGGAACCAGATCTGACCGAAGGGACCGCCAGTCCTCTCTCCTAAAGGATACAGAGGAGTGAGGGTTAGACATGTGCACACTGAAATATTTTGTTTCGGAATTTCGTTTTCGTTAGAAAAATAAATTTATTTAGTTACTCCCGAAATTCGTTTTTATTTATTTCGTTTTTCGTTAGAAATTGCATTCGTCCGAAAATCTGAATTAATTAAGGTCGAATCTGTCATTGAAGGCTTATGGTGTCTGTCGAATGTTCAAAGAAGATTAGACGGAGCATCGAAACTGTACGACGCTGCAATCATAAATTTCCGGTCGAATGTTCCGCCTACAAGCTATAGATGAATTCTATTGTATGACTAGTAATAATTATATTTTTTAATTACTATTACTAGTCAACAGGGATGAGCCGAACACCCCCCTGTTCGGTTCGCACCAGAACCTGCGAACAGACAAAATGTTAGTGTGAAATTTAGAACCCTATTAAATACAATGGACTCGAACGTTCGAAATCTAAAGTGTTAATTATAAAGGCTAATATGCAAGTTATTGTCCTAAAAAGTGTTTGGGGACCTGGGTCCTGCCCCAGGGGACATGTATCAATGCAAAAAAAAGTTTTTAAAACGGCCGTTTTTTCGGGAGCAGTGATTTTAATAATGCTTATGGGTCTATACATTTAAAACACTGAGAGGGAGTTCCCCATCAGGTCCGCTCAGGCACAACCAATGAAGGACAGCGCTGGACATCGGGATCGCCGCGGGACACTGGATTTCACCGCTGGAATGTTTTTTGTTTTTTTTTTAAATAAAGGACTTTTTCAAGGTGTTTGTGTGTTTTTTTAAACTTTTTTTACGCTTTCTTCGTGAAATGGTAGGGGTACAATGTACCCCTTACCAATTCACATAGGGGGGGCGGGATCTGGGGGTCCCCTTTGTTAAAGGGGTCTTCCAGATTCCGATAAGCCCCCCGCCCGCAGACCCCCACAACCACCGGGCAAGGGTTGTGGGGATGTCCCACGTCAATTTTTTTTAAAATTTGCGGCGGGGTTCCCCTTAATATCCATTCCAGACCTGAAGGGCCTGGTAATTGAATTCTGGGGAACCCCCACGCTTTTTTTTTTTTTTTTTATCAATGACTTTTGTATGTATTGCCGGGAGCCGACAATTCATTAATAGCCGCGTGTCAGTTTTAAATGACTTTTTTTCTTCCAAAAATGACATTTTTTGCAGGGACAGTTCTAAGCACGGGAAACATGCGCCACTTTCCATGCATATCATACACACCCCCCAGGTACGAAATTTAAAGGAATATTTCACTTTTATTTTTTCATTTTAAGCATTATTAAAATCACTGCTCCCGAAAAAACGGCCGTTTTTAAAACTTCTTTTTGCATTGATACATGTCCCCTGGGACAGGACCCGGGTCCCCAAACACTTTTTAGGACAATAACTTGCATATAAGCCTTTATAATTAGCACTTTCGATTTCTCCCATAGATTTTTCGAATTTGCCGAGTTAGTTCTAGCTATTTTACTGCTCCTCCTCTTTGGTTACAATCAGCCAATAACATTCATCATCATCATTTTTTTATTTTACTTCCCCCACCCAATTCCAGCAGTGATCTTTTCTCTCTATGTCGAATCTTTCCTCTCTATAATGTCGAATCTTTTCTCTCTATAATGTCAAATCTTTTCTCTCTATGTCGAATCTTTTCTCTCTATAATGTCTAATCTTTTCTCTCTATGTAGAATAATCCTGGACTAATAGAGTTAAGGTTAGGCACATTCGACCACAGGTTCGATGGACACAGATTGTTATTGTCAGCCTCATGTCGAATCTCCTATCTATATCGAACTGTTGTTGCAACGAAAACTAAAATTAAGCATTTTTTTATGTCGGATCTTTCGGTTTTCGGATTCTGCATTTTCGTTTTCGTTTGTTAAAACGATAACGAAAATACCTGAAATTCGGACGAAAATGCATTCGGACGAAAACAAATGCACATGTCTAGTGAGGGTACAGTCAATCAAAAGTGGGGAAAGTACCCCATGGGATGTATATTCTCTCAGGAGACAAAAAGAGCAAAAAACAAGAGGGAAGAAAAAATAAAAATAGTAATGACAAATGTAACCACAGCAACCAAATGTTAGATGAAAATGAATTTGAAAGTCATTCTAGTCCCCTGGTAAGGATCCATCCAGGCACCCTGAAGGTTCAAGGTGTAAGAAAAAGAAAAAAAAGGGGTATCAGCTGGGACCCTATCAAGTGGGACCATTGTCCTTAGCCTTCTTGGACCTAGACCTGGTCCACAACGGTGATTGAGGGCTGGTAGGATTCGGTCTCTTTGAAGAATTCGGAACGCTACGAGAAGTGTCCTTGTCAGTTTCTTGAGATATTATCTTGAGGTGCAATAGCAGTCTTTCACCATCAGGAAAAGTGGAAAAGGAGTAATTCTTCCCTTTATCTGAGAATTTCACAGCGAATGGAAATGCCCACTTATATTTTATGTCCTTTTGAATTAAGGCTTGTAGGAGAGGTTTCAAAGATCGTCTACAGTGTATAGTAGAAGGAGAAAGGTCTGCATATATTTGGACTGTGTGACCCTGACACTGAATGTTGGACGTGTTACGTGCTTTCCTCATAACTTCTTCCTTCACTGTGTAAAAGTGGGGTTTAGCTATAATGTCTCTCGGTAGTCCGTCCTTTCTGGGGGGTCCCAGGGCCCTATGGGCTCTATCCATTTCTAGGCGGTGTTGTGAAATATCCGGGATCAGGTTTTGAATTACATTTTGTACTGCCGCTGGGATATCAGTTATTGATTCTGGAAGACCTCTTATACGGATGTTATATCTCATGGACCTATTTTCCAAATCGTCGATCCTATTCATAGCCACATCCAATTGGTCTTGCACAAATTGAATATGTTCAGAATGCTGGTTTGTGGCGGACACTGTTTGATCAAGCTTGTTCTCAATATGTTCAATTCTGGTCCCCAAGTTCTGAAAATCTGCTTTTAATTCACTAGTAATTTTTGCAGCTGTTTGAGAAAGCCCCCTATCAAGGAGATCAGCCAGAGCCTGATATAAGTCAGTCACAGTGAATGCTGAGGTTGCTGCCACTGAACTGACAGAAACAGAGCCATCCTGACACACTGTAATAGGCCCCATAGGGGGAATAGCACATGAAGAAAGAATATCTCCCCTCAGAGATTCCGTGGGTACTGGGGAAGAGGACAAGTGTAGCTGGGAGCTTTCAAGGACCAGTGGGGGATATTGTAATGTCACTTTTTCTGTCAGGTTCCCACCTACTGAATTCACCTCAGAACTGCTGGCTGTATGCTGCGCCGCGGCCGCCATCTTTGATTTTCGGACGGATTTAAAACTTCTATTTGTGGCTTTATAAATTGTCCTTTTATGTAACAAAGTATATAGGGGGGGTGCCTTTGATATCTGTGGCGTCACTCACAGATTAAATTTAGCCGACTTACAGGCGCCGCTGGGCTGGGGTGGTGAGGAGCTCCTCGCTTAAGCAGCCATCTTCCGGGCTCCGCGCATGCGCCTCGCAGTGGGCCTCTCTTAAGGACATCCTTAGCAATGTCCTGGGATTTTTCCGGTCAGGCTTTATGAGATACCTAAATGGCCTAGACCTATAGCAAGTGCATTATTCAACTTTGGCCAAAGCTGCACAGTTTGTTTTTATCGTAGGATGACCCTTATCTGCATAGAAGTTTTTGGTAAAGGTGAACTAACCCTTTAAGGAACATGCCATGTGAGGAAAGACTGCCCTATACTGCTTACCATAAAAAGAAAGGCTCCCATGTGAAGCAGGACTAAAAAAACGAATAAAAAATAATAAATGGTTTATCTTAAAAAAAGGTAAAGATTCAAGAAAGTTTAATGCATTTTCCAGATTGCTGTAGAGACTTCAAGGCTGCCTGATATGCCCTCTGGCCCATATGTCTTTGGTGTGTTTTTGATGGAAGTACGAAAACAAAAAAACCAAGAAGAGCTCTGCAAGCTGCCACATAGTAAACAATAGCAGCAGGCATACTATGCAGTGGCTTACTATGCAGCATTTTTCACTGTTGAAACGTGTCTCTGCTCTTCCTGTAGTGCCAAGAAGGGTTTTTATTCTAGCTTTTTTAGTCTGAGTCTAATGGATGCTTTATTGAATAGTGCTGATCCTTTATCCTTTGAATTCTCTGTTATCTGATTCAGTCTCTACCTTCAAAGTAAACTGAACTGGCAAACAATGTGATAGCCCATTGAAATATAGATTTGTGAACTTTTTTTAGCTAGTAGTAAAAACATATTCTAGCAGAAATATATCCTGACATGGTATGGACTTTACATAATTGAAAACTAACAAACTTTATTTACAGTCAATAGTAAAAAACACAACTGCATAGACAAATAATTTTAATCATGCAACCCTCAAAACCAGTAAAATGAATATACCCCAAATGGACCACAACAAAGAACGATGGTAAATAGATCCTGAGTCAAAGGTTACCTATCCAACAGGACCTATTTACCATCATTCATTACTGTTAGTTTAGGACCTACTGTGTTTACCATGATTCATTTATCATAGAATAACATTTTACATGATATAGAGGTTCTTTGTTGTGGTCCAATTGGGGTATATCCATCTTATTGGTTTTGAGGGTTGCATGATTTTAATGACTGTATACGCAGTGGCGTTTTTTACTATTACCTGTATATAAATATTGTTACTTTTTTAAATGATTGTGTATGTCTCATGTGCAAATAAAGTCCATACCATGGCAGGATATATTTACGCTAGAATATGTTTTTACCATTCAATTTAGGATATGGTACGGTGGAGGTCTCTGTCATTCATATATATTCACTTATGTTTTACCTAATAATACATGTTTAGTTCAGTCCATCTAATCCTGACATTTACACAACCCTGTCAGACAGCTCAGCCAGGTTAATGACTGGACCTTTCTTATCTGCATATATGCATTAAAGCTAAGTCTGCTCCCTGTCACCATCCTGTGATTAAACAAGGAGGGAGTAGTAACAGACTGATTGGCCCATCCCTCTCCACTCTCCTGTCAACATTTTCATTGTGAGCAAATATGCATGCAACATACCTGATTTGCTAAGAATGCTGCCACTCTCTCTCTCTAAGGCCACTTTCACACTACTACGACTTCAAAGTCGTGCGATTTTACCGCGATTCCAGGGAATGCCTGTGTAACTGGCATCAAAGTCGGACCAAAGTAGTGCAGGGACTACTTTGAAGTAGGAACGACTTGAAGTCATACTAATATGAATGGTTGTCATTGGAAATCATGAGTAACGACTTGTCATGCTACTTTGCAGTCTCAAATTGTGGGACAAGTTGTATAAGTGTGAAAGGGGCCTTAGTCTGACTGTTGCTTTTATTGATTTTCTAATAAAAAACTAATTACATTATTGTGCATTTTTATAATCATCAGCATTAATGTGACTCTGTTGCTTAAAAAAAAAATCTAATAAAAAACAGCTTACATAAGAAACTCTTAAACTTTTCTTTCTGATGGATGGGGAGGCCTCGTTTCACACTCTTTAATAGCTACGGCCTCCAAAAGAACATTCACATCTGACACTGAAAGCAGTCCTCCTATTGCTCTATTACCTTATTTTATTCCTGCATGCAAGAATAAAAAACAAATCTCTCTTTATAATATATTCTAACCCTATTTCTTTCAGAGGGCTTGTGTGTCCACAAACATTTTTGCTTTTAAGCAAATCAATGGTTTATGAGTGTTACAGGCTGTATTTGTGTGCACATGTTGTCTATAGGCTTGAATGTATTTAAGCAGCACCTTCAAAACTATTTGTGATCTAAATGAGGGCATATGCTGGCAGTTGGGATCCTATTTGTCAGTGGTAAACAGAGGAACAGTAGTTTTAAGTTTAAACTCTAGGTGATTGTGTAAAGCGCAAAGGCAGGTGCTGCAAATTATTATTTTGTACTCTTTGGTCTGAACTGTTTTAGTGAATGAGAAGACCATTTGCCTGGGAAGCATAGCGGTAAGATTGCTCTCCTCTTAGAAGAGTGATCAGCTGTAGGGAAGTGTATGAAAGAGGTGCGGTTGCCTAGGAAACCAGGAGGCCTTGGTGATCCGTAGCCTGTGTAAAAGCTAAAACAGAGTTCAATTGGGATTAATGCCCTATGAGGCTAATAAGTAAAAAAAAAATTATATTGACACACAGCTGCCATAGAGACACAATTGGATATTTTATAACTGGAGTTTTGTGCAGCATTTTAAGTACTCAGTTGTTATAAATCAGTTTTCTAACAATATTGTGCCCAAAAGCTGTATCTAATTGCCATTGTGTGAAATATAAAGAAATGAGGATCTACGCACACTTGATTCCAACGCTCTTTTTTATTTCTCAAAAGACATTCGAAAACAATTCCGGCAGCTCAGTTCCCTGGTAAGACCAACAGTTGCAAAATAGTCAGGTAGTCATTTATCTACGTGAAACAAGATCCATGAATTCCAAGCATCAACAATGTAAAGTACCATTCAACAGTTCAGGGCAAAATATTGTCCCAGGGTTCCATGTATTTTACTTCCATGAGGGTGATCACTTTGGAAACGCACAACAGTTTCTTGCAGGTCAAAGTAGGACTACTGGCAGACCAGTTTGATCAGTTAATAAAAATGTAAAGTTAATTTACCAGATCTGTAGGCTAAGTTCACACTAAAGCATTTCGGGAACAAATGCACAATTGCACGCATTTCTGACATGAGAGAGATTAAATTAATTTTTAATCGCACCCCCACACATTGGCAAACGCAGTGTATTTTTGTGTACACCAAAGGACATGGTACTACAGCACCATGTGGCTCTGTGCAGTGCAATTTGAAAAAAATAGGGTCATGGGCTACTTTCCCTGTGTATCACTGAAACAAATTGGCTGCCTACAAACAGAATGCTGGTTTCAGTAATGTGAACCTAGTGTTATACTTGCCTTGGATATACATATATGGTAGTATGTAAATATGTTAATTAAAGGGAAACTATTGGTTTTTGGACAATTCCACTTTTTAAGTTTATAAGTTTTAAAACTGATATTTTTAATATATATATACATACATATATATATTTATATATATATATATATATATATATATATATATATATATTTTACTATACTGTATGTATTCAATCTTTAATACGTGAGAAATAATTTCCAGAGAACTATAGGCTATTCAAAACAATTTCATGAAAAGCAGCCGTCCTTGAGGCTGACTATCTAAAGTGAAACCTCTGAAGTGAAACCACTTATATAGGACATTTATCCTTGTCTTAGCCATTGAGTTATGCCAGCCACATATTTTTTTTCTCCAACAAAGTGGGAGATTTGCACTCTCTGTAAACAAAGAATACTAAAGCTCCACCTGCTGACTCAAAAGGTCAATACAAAAAATGTATATACTTACTGCATTTTGTTTCAACCTATGATAAAGAAAATATATTCAAAATACTTTTTTAGTCATATGAATAAAAAATTAAAAAAATTAAATACTGTATATACGTATACCCATGATACACAACTAAGACTTTTTTTTTCTTTTTTTAAGTTTTTATAGCCTTTGATTGAAAGCAAGATTTTACATTCTTTCTATTGGTGCTGAAAAGTGAAGCTCATTTTAAATCTGGCCTTACAAGTGATTTACACAGGGGTAATATATTAACATTGCATGACCTTGTATCTGTTTTCAACTCTTACAATATATTTTTTTTGCTTTTGAAGCTGCCACTTGGCATTGAATGGTACTGCTAACTATAACCATGTATTGCCAAATCTTTCACTAGATCTGGATGTTATGCCCCATACACACGATCGTTTTTCATGCCGTTAAAAATGCCATTTTTAAAAATGGGCACTAAAACCGATCGTGTGTATGCTCCAGAGCATTTTTAACGACGTGAAAAACGGCCATTAAAAATTTCGAACATGCTCTATTTTTTCACGTTGTTTTTCATGTCGTTTTTTTTAACGACGTGAAAAACGATAGTGTGTATGCTTTTACGAGGTGAAAAAAAATGCGCATGCTCAGAATCAAGTATGAGACGGGAGCGCTCGTTCTGGTAAAACTAACGTTCGTAATGGAGATAGCACATTCGTCACGCTGTAACGGACTGAAAAGCATGAGGCTGAAAAGCGCGAATCGTCGCTCAACAAACTTTACTAACATGAAGGGTGGCGCCATCCGAACGGAACCTTTATAGTGCCGTCGTACGTGTTGTACGTCACTGCGCTTTGCTTGAACGTTTTTTAAAATGATCGTGTGTACGCAAGACAGGCTTGAGAGGAAACATGAAAAAAAACGACGAGAAAAACGTTGGTTTAAAAAATGGCATGAAAAACGATCGTGTGTACGCCGCATAAGGCTTATGTAAGTGGCAAAAAGGAATTTTACATAAGCACGATATAGAAGCTTCCTGGTGGTACAGCCGCCTGATTACTTCCATCCCTCCCGTAAGCTTCTGACCCCCCCCCCCAGGACAGGCATAGTGGGTGTTGGTGGTAAGAGTGGACAGAAATCAATGAGCAGGCATCTGTTATCTGATCTTCCTACAATCAATGAATGTGGAAGCAGCATGGATTACATCTCTTGTTCAGTGCTGTCATTCCCTGGCTGCTGTGATCAGGAAGAATCCGATCAAGCAAGGTCTATGCTTGAACAGCTTCTTACCAATAACAATACGTGAAAAAATAAAATAAAAATGAAGTAACACACTGTAAAAAAAAAAAAACACAAAATTTTTTGAAGGCCCATCCCCACATTACATGCACATACATATTTAAATGCATGCATTTGACGCAGCTACATAACAGCTACATAACACATGTTATATATCATTATCCACACCAGAGTGAGAGCAATAATTCTAGTGGCATGATTCATGGTTAACTCCAAGCTGATGACCTGTAAAGGCTTTTAAAGATTCAAGAATTTGGGGTTCTAAAGTCATTATGTCATGGGCTTCCGCAATTTTAAGGCTTGACATGTTTGGTATGTACTTGATGCATATTCTTTTTTTTTATATTTTGCCAATTTTAACGTTAGTGGAAAAAATCTCCCCCCCCCCCTTTTTTCCTGCGGCTAGCCAGGTTGCATGCTTGGATAAGGGTCTGGTGTGGATTTTGGGGGGGGACCCCCATGCCATTTTTTTTTTTAGTTTTGGCGTGGAGTTCCCCCGGCAGAAATATGCGAATTTATTATTTTTTATTGAAAGGTGAACTCATCCTTTAAACCGATGACACCAATACTGTGTGCCTATATAGAATCTTACATTAATAAGGAGAAGCTTATGTTGCTAACTTAAAAAAAAGCCGACCCTTCCCTATTCTGCTATAAAGAAGTGACCATAAAGAAAATATTCCCCAGTGGTATATTAACAGCAGCAGTTAAACTGACAATAATAGACATGGAATCATATCTATTCCAGTGTGGTCAGTTTTCTGGCTGCATAGCCCGCCTGTCCTCTAATGTGTATATATATATATATATATATATATATATATATATATATATATATACACACACACAAATGTTTTGCCTTGCATTTCAATTTTAAATAGAATGGGTTGTTTTACAAGGTAAGGCTTTACATATACTTTAAGTCCTCCATCATTTCATGTTAAAGTGAAGCAGAAAACTAAGACTTCAATTGATAAAGAAGCTGCCTCATTCAATAAAACATCCATTAGCCACAGACTGATCAAGCTTCTAAATAATGTTCTCTGCACTAAAGGAAGAGGCAGAGACACCTTGGGGTTGATTTACTAAAGGCAAATCCACTTTGCACGACAAGTACACTGCAAGTGCGCTTAGAAGTGCAGTTGCTGTAGATCTGAGGGAAAGATCTGAAATGAGGGGAAGCTCTGCTGATTTTATCATCCAATCATGTGCAAGCTAAAATGCTGTTTTTTGTTTTCCTTGCATGTCCCTCTCAGATCTACAGTGACTGCACTTCCAAGTTGCAGTGCACGTGTAGTGCAAAGTTGATTTGCCTTCAGTAAATAACCCCCCTTGTGTCTCTAACATGTAAATAAAGCTGGTCTATCATAGAAAAAAAACTTAGAAAACCCTGTCACCACTTGCTATGTTCACAAGTCAACACAAGCAGTGCCCCACAGACAGCTCCAAAATTCTGCAACAAATTCCCAAGATTGGCAGTGAAAGTTGCTGCAAAGTAAGCCTACTGCCATTATTTAAAGAGAAACTGTAGTCTGCTTACATAGTTTGTAATAAAAACATATTTGCCATTCTGAAGCTTCCCTCCAACCACTTTGCATATTATTTTATATATACTGTGATTCTGTACTTGCCAAATATGCTGCAGAAATTTCTCTCTACTGAGTCTGGCTGCAGCCATTTTAACTGTGGGCAGCTGAAGCTGCTGCCTGTTCACTTCCTGGATTTACAGAGGTACACCTCCAGCTCTGCAGCCCTGCAGCTCTCATTGGCCCTCGTATGACTCATTCCCCATGCCTTCCTGGCAAACTCTCATGAGAGTGAGAGAGAGAGCTGTGCATGATGTCATAAGCCTAGGCTCTTTACTAGACAAGAAACAGGAAGTGTATAAGGTATTTACTGGCAGAAAAAAAATGTTTTACTATCCAAAGTTAAAACAACAAGGGCAGAAGATTTAATAGATGTAAAGTTGAAAAAATGACTGAAGGTCTGCTTTAGGATGCAGCAGCTTTCAGTACTTGCAGAAAAAACACAACAAGGAACTGGAGGCCAGGGGGCATAGCATGTTAGAGTATCAACATGATTTAGCACTAATTAAATGTTCAATTGGGTTGTGGTTTGGCAGCTGAGAGAGATGGACACTAATGTTATGGATGACATGTTTCTTTAAATGCAACTCTATGGTGCATCTCTGTTGTACTTCTTCCTGTGTTGTGTTTCCTGTTTCCTGCTGGTTCTTTCAGTAAACATGGCTTATGCTAATGGTTTGTGCTGTCTCTCTACATATATCACGACAAACATGGTGTCAGAAGATTTGGATCCATGCTCTTTCTACACATTTGATGCTGAGAGCCTGCCAGCCTTCATGTGAGTGTTCTTGGAACTGATTGTGCCTCCTGACAATTGCAGTCCTGTCCTGGATGCTGAGTGTTTGCAGCAAGGAAAACAGCATCATGGCAGCTAACAGCATTCCACTGCCTGAGGCAATGAGGGTGAGTGGAGATGTTGGCAGTAACTGGGACAATTTCAGGGCTGAGTTTCAGGACTATTCCCTAGCCACAGGGTTAAATGAGAAGTCTGCAGCAGTGCAAGCAGCCACGCTAAGAAGGGTAATGGGCAGTGAATGCCTCCATGTTTACAAGCATAATCTGAACCTCACAGAGGAGCAAAAGAGTGACACCAAAACCATTCTGGATGCATTAGAAGCTTTCTTCAGACCTTCTAAAAATGTCATCTATGAAAGATATATATTTGGCTGCTGTAAGCAAGAAGACTGTGAATCAATAGACAGGTTTGTCACACGGCTAAGAGCAAAAGCTGCAAGCTGTGAGTATGGCTCTCTGAGAGATGAACTTATTTGTGATAAAATAGTTTTGGGTATCACCAGTGAAAGCACACGCCGCCACCTATTGAGGAAACATGATTTAGATCTACAAACAGCAATTGAGATATGTCGCACTGCTGAACTTACTGACAAACATATGAAAGCTATGGAGCAGGATAAACTGATTGACAAAATCAATGCAGCCTCTAAACAACAGCAAAACTTCAAAAACCACCAGCATAAGTTTCAGCACAAGGGTCACCTACACAACTCACCTGGGAGGAAGCCTGCATCATGCAAGTATTGTGGCAATGTGCATGTACGAGAGAAAGAAAAGTGTCCTGCATATGGGAAAATCTGTACTGCATGTGGTAAACCAAATCACTTTGCAAGAGTGTGTCTCTCCAGTAAAATGGAAGCAAGGAAGCTGCACACAATTGAGCAAATGTCAGATCCGGAGAATGCACACCTGCTTAGCACTGATATGGTTTACTCCTCAGAATGCATTGGTGCTGTAAACACAAAGGGCAAAAAATGGTTTGTAAACCTCAGATTAAACAATATAATCCAACCCTGCCAGCTGGACTCGGGTGCAACGTGTGATGTCATGAGTATAAAGGACAAAATGAAACTGGCACCCAGAGCACCCCTTCAGCCTAGTAGCACCAAACTAAAGTTGTATTCAGGGGAACTAATGGAATCATTGGGGCTATTCCAAACAGAATGCAGCATACGTGATTGTATACACAAACTGAACTTTGAGATTGTTGATGCCGATCAGAAACCGCTATTATCAGGTTCAACATGTGAGCGCCTTGGACTGATGCTGTTCACCATTCCTGCTGAGCTACATAATGTTGATAATCAGCCTGCAAAATCTCTAACTAGGCCACTGACAAAACAGCAAATTCTTCACACCTACAGTGATGTGTTTGAGGGCCCGATAGTCTCTGTTCCAGGAGAGGTTCGTTTTGAACTTGATCCTACCATTCAACCTGTACAATGTGCCCCACGCAATGTGCCTATCGCCATTAAGCCACTGGTTAAAGCTCAACTAGATAAATATGAAGCTGAAGGACATCTAACTTCAGTAATAGACCCTACAGATTGGATCAGTAACATGGTTGTTATCAGAAAGCCTGAGAAGATCAGAATATGCATTGATCCCAAGTTTCTGAATATGGCCCTGAAACGGTCACACTACTTAATGCCAACACTCGATGATATTTTGCACAAACTACCTAAAGCACGTTTCTTCACACTTGTGGATGCTAGAGATGCCTTTTTACAGTGCAAACTGGATGAAAAGAGTAGCTACATGACCACGTTCTGGACTCCTTGGGGCAGAAAGAGATGGCTCAAACTACCATTTGGAGTCTCTGTAGCACCGGAGGTATACTAGCGAAAGCAGCATGAACTATTAGGTGGTCTTGACGGAATTGAGCCAATAGCTGATGACATTCTTATAGTTGGCTGCGGCAATACAGATGAGGAGGCTGAGCAAGACCATGATGAAAAGTTAATAGCGCTACTGGATCGTTGTAGGCAGGTGATGCTGAGGCTTAGTGTGAAGAAATTGCAGTTCAAGATGGAAGAAGTCCGTTTCCATGGACATATCCTGTCTTCACAAGGCTTAAAAGCTGACCCAGATAAGATTAAAGCCATTGTGGACATGCCACAACCTGCTGATGCCAAAGCAGTACAGAGATTTATTGGCTTTGTTACATACCTAGCAAAATTCCTGCCACACTTATCTGAGGTGTATGAGCCACTAAGATGACTTCTGGACAAAGATGCAGTTTGGCACTGGCTTCCCAAGCATGACCGGGCAGTAGAGGATATAAAACACTTGGTCACCTCTGCCCCAGTGTTGAAATACTATGATGTCACAAAGCCTGTTACCATACAAAGTGACTCCAGTAAAAATGGTCTAGGCTGTTGCCTTTTGCAGAAAGGTCAGCCAGTTGCATATACGTCCAGAGCTCTTTCATCAGCTGAGCAAAATTATGCTCAAATTGAGAAGGAATGTTTAAGCATTGTATTTGCTTGCCAGCGTTTCCATCATTATCTTTATGGACGGAATTCAATTACAGCTGAAACTGATCACAAAACTTTGATAGCCATATTCAAAAAGCCCCTTTTGTGTGCTCCCAAGCGTTTGCAGAGCATGATGCTTACATTGCAGCATTACAACCTCAATGTTGTCTACAAGCCAGGATGTGAAATGTATATCAGCGATACCCTGAGCAGAGCTACGTCAGATAATGTGGCACCTGGAGGTGAGCATGAGCATCGTACAATTTGTCTGCTGGAACAGGAACAAAATTTCTTTGCCGATATCAATCAAGCAGACTATCTTAACGTCACAGATCAACGACTACATCAACTCATACAGCACACTGACAGTGATGCAACTTTACAAGCTTTGAAGTCTATTGTTTTGAGTGGGTGGCCAGATGAAAAAGATGCAGTACCTGGAATTGTAAGGGAATACTGGTCCTTTAGAGATGAGATCAGCATACAAAATGGTATCTTGTACAAAGGTCCAAGGGTCATCGTGCCGAAGTCACTGAGAGCAGAGATGTTATTACGCGTACACTCCAGCCATATTGGTAGTGAAGCATGCTACAGGCAAGCTTGTGATACTCTTTACTGGCCCAACATGCATGGTGAAATCAAAGACTTTGTCAGTAATTGTCCCACCTGCAATGAATATGCCCATTTGCAACAGAAAGAAACCATGATGTCACATGAGATACCTACACGTCCGTGGCAGATTATCAGTATGGACTTATTCAACTACGCAGGCAAGGAATACCTGCTTTTAGTCGATCATTATTCAGACTTCTGGGAAATAGACCTTCTTCCTGACTTATCCACTGAAGCTACAATTAAGAGGTGCAAGGCTCAGTTTGCACGTCATGGCCAACCAGATACAGTGATCTCCGACAATGGCCCTCAGTTTGCAAGCCTACAATTCAGAAAATTTGCCACTGAATGGGAGTTTGAGCATGTTACTTCCTCACCACGTCATCCACAGGCTAATGGCAAAGCTGAATCAGCTGTAAAGATTGTTAAAAATGTATGCAAGAAAGCACAAAGTGATGGTAAAGACCCATGGAAGGCCATTTTACATTGGAGAAACACTCCGACTGAAGGCATGGATAGTAGCCCGGCACAAAGACTGATGTCAAGGAGATTAAAGACCTCCTTACCAGTATCAAATAGGCTGCTTGAACCCTCTGTTATACAAGGTGTTCCAGAAAAGATAAGGATTAAGAGACAAGTGTCAAAGGCACGATATGACACATCGGCCAGAGATTTGCCAGAATTGAATATTGCAGAACGAATCCGTATAAAACCATTACCTGGAGATCAAACAGGCCGTTGGAGAATAGGTACTTGTCTGCAAAAGGTTGCACCACGCTCCTATCTTGTGGACGTTGAAGGAACTCTCTATCGCCGCAATCGAGTGGATTTGAGAGTGGCAGAGCAGACTGATTCTCAGTATCCCGTTGATAGATCAGACTCACCCATTGACAGTGAGGCATGTACAGAGGGAATGCCTCATACCAACGGCAATGACAGTTCTGGGCAACCAAGTATACCCGACAGCTGTCAAGCGCAGAGCATGCCAGTACGTGATGAGAGGAGCCCAGTAACTTCAGAAAGGGCTAAAGGAATCCTTGTACAAGGGCCAGTCTTCACCCGTAGTGGTAGATGTTCAAAACCACCTATGAGACTTAACCTGTAGAATGTGTTATTGCTTTGTCTCTTTTAAATTTCACAATGTTCATTTATTAACACTAAAAGGGGGAGATGTTATGGATGACATGTTTCTTTAAATGCAACTCTATGGTGCATCTCTGTTGTACTTCTTCCTGTGTTGTGTTTCCTGTTTCCTGCTGGTTCTTTCAGTAAACATGGCTTATGTACAGTAATGGTTTGTGCTGTCTCTCTACATATATCATGGCAAACAACTAAATTCTCAGGTTCTGCTCTCCCTGGGGGCTTTCTAGCAACCCTCAGTGCTAATCACCGCTGCTTTCTTGTCTATCAGGGAGGATTACACCCAGAGATCACTGACAGCAATGTCCCGCAAAAAAAACCAATGCCCAGGACCGTGCTGCCCAACTGAATTTTTCATACAGCCAGCAACATAAAGCCAACATGGTAGCGAATGGGAAGCCTGCTCTCAGACCACAGGCAGCAATCAGCACTGAATCCCTGTTGACCATGGAAGAAGGGGCAATTAACTCATCTTAATCACCATCCATCAGCAGACAGATGTACAATGGCTGCAATATCCCTTGCACACTCACCCAATAAATCTCTCACAGACAAAAAACAACACTGGGCTGAGGCTGTCACTCCACAGGACACACAGAATCCCTAGCTACAGCTATTGCAAAGGGAACTGTGTGATTCCATTACACATATTAACTACCAAACTTGAACACATCAAAAAATGCACTGGTTTTCTAACAAGACAAATGGGGGATTTTACCAAAGCACACAATGAAATGAAACCCGATTTCAAGGACCACTCTAGGTAGAATGACATAAAGTTTAGGGGCTCTCAGGACTGTTTAATATAACCAGTGGTACACATCAAGGCTGCCCTCTATGTTCCCTCATCCCTTCATTTTCATAGGGATTCAAGAATGGCCTAAATCCTTACACTCACTTGTAACACATGTACTTACAGTATAGCAACCCGACTCTCTATTGCCAGAAAGTGGAAAAGCATCATCCCACCTACATTATAACTAATTCTTAGTAACCTTAACGATCACTTCCTCCTTGAACATATGTTTGCCAGAGCTCATTGAACAACTACAAATTCTATCTTCACTGGGATCTGTGTCTTAGGGACTATAGATGCATTGCTGGCCTATATGCCCTCTCATTCCTTTGACTCCGGGTGGTTCATACATGCGTCTACTCAGTAGGAAGCTACGCGAAGCATTTTATACTTTACACTACAGCTTGATATGTCCACTATCCACACTTGTTATTCTAAAAAGTATGATTCTGTTACTCTCCTCTTTGTTCCTTTGCTCTTCTTTGCTCCGCTTTTAGTACTCTCCTGCATCTTTGTTCCTTTTCTCCTATAAATGAGCGCAACAACAGTTTAACTTGGTTATGTACCTCACAACCTGTTCTTTGACATACTTAAACACCTCTGTAAGTTGTAGGGAGCATAGGGCTCTAGCCATATTGTATACTACTACAATTGTGTGTTTTATTTATTTTTATTTAGATTTAATGTATTTGTACTTTAAGTGTCTTTTGCTATGTAGCCGTGTTTTTTATTTTTGTTTCTATGGCTCTGTTTCATCTGTTACTAAAACTCTTAAAATAAAGATTTATGGTTAAGAAAAAAATATTTTTTATAAGCACCATGAGCCATAGTGTGTCTATTTCAATAATTGGCATTTGATGACCTCCGGGCACAGACTTGCACAGAATTTGTTCTGGTTGAGAACTGATGGATGCTTTGACACTGTTTATCTATTCTATGTAGAAAGCAGATGTAACCCACTCCCAACCAATGACAGCAGGAAATAGAACTTTTAACCTTTACATAAGAATAGTATAAAAAGTGACAAAAACCACTAAGTGGCAAAGAAGCATGGTTACAAAACATATATCATATGATAATGTATGTAGTTTCAACTGTGCACTCATAGCTAAATATGGTTAAATCTCCAAGTGGGAAGACATTTTGTGATATACAGTATGCAAACTGAAACTAGCCAACCGTTCTCATGTGAAGCATTTACTAGAGCTACAAGCTTTAAAAATTTACCGTATTTATCGGCGTATAACACGCACTTTTTTACCCTGAAAATAGAGGGTAAACCATGCCTGCGTGTTATACGCCGATATCTGTTTTTTTACCAACAGGGGGTGGGGATCGGGCGGTCGGCCCCCGGTGCCACCCATTGGGAGGGTGTCAGGCCGGCCGCCCCGCCTCCCCTGGCCGTGGGACAGTGCTGGCAGTAAACCCCAAAGTCCAGAAAACATTACCTCTCCTCCTGTGTAACTCCCAATGCAAATACAAGCCCCCAAATCCCTCAACCAACGCCGCTCATTGTGGCTGCTCTCCTCCTCCCGCTCCGGGGGGTGCGGGAAGGGTCACTGATGCCGCCTGGAGCTCAATCTCGGCCAGGGACCTCCGCGGTCGGCCCCGGTTAGTGCGGGAAGGGTTCCTCATGCCGCCTGGAGCCCAATCGCGGACCCACTTTCGCGGTCAGCCCCGGTTGGTGCGGGAAGGGTCACTGATGCCGCCTGGAGCTCAATCTCGGCCAGGGACCTCCGCGGTCGGCCCCGGTTAGTGCGGGAAGGGTTCCTCATGCCGCCTGGAGCCCAATCGCGGACCCACTTTCGCGGTCAGCCCCGGTTGGTGCGGGAAGGGTCACTGATGCCGCCTGGAGCTCAATCTCGGCCAGGGACCTCCGCGGTCGGCCCCGGTTAGTGCGGGAAGGGTTCCTCATGCCGCCTGGAGCCCAATCGCGGACCCACTTTCGCGGTCAGCCCCGGTTGGTGCGGGAAGGGTCACTGATGCCGCCTGGAGCTCAATCTCGGCCAGGGACCTCCGCGGTCGGCCCCGGTTAGTGCGGGAAGGGTTCCTCATGCCGCCTGGAGCCCAATCGCGGACCCACTTTCGCGGTCAGCCCCGGTTAGTGCGGGAAGGGTCACTGATGCCGCCTGGAGCCCTATCTCGGCCAGGGACCTCCGCGGTCGGCCCGGTCTTTTGCGGGGAGGGTTCCTCATGCCGCCTGGAGCCTTATCTCGGCCAGGGACCCTCGCGGTCAGCCCCGGTTAGTGCGGGAAGGGTCACTGATGCCGCCTGGAGCTCAATCTCGGCCAGGGACCTCCGCGGTCGGCCCGGTCTTGTGCGGGGAGGGTTCCTCATGCCGCCTGGAGCCTTATCTCGGCCAGGGACCCTCGCGGTCAGCCCCGGTTACTGCGGGAAGGGTCACTGATGCCGCCTGGAGCCCTATCTCGGCCAGGGACCCTCGCGGTCGGCCCCGGTTAGTGCGGGAAGGGTTCCTCATGCCGCCTGGAGCCCAATCGCGGACCCACTTTCGCGGTCAGCCCCGGTTGGTGCGGGAAGGGTCACTGATGCCGCCTGGAGCTCAATCTCGGCCAGGGACCTCCGCGGTCGGCCCGGTCTTGTGCGGGGAGGGTTCCTCATGCCGCCTGGAGCCTTATCTCGGCCAGGGACCCTCGCGGTCAGCCCCGGTTACTGCGGGAAGGGTCACTCATGCTGCCT